>JBAMBK010001665.1:0-44230 GCA_037043435.1 Drosophila suboccidentalis | reverse complement strand
AGATAATCTTTTAAAAAAAAAGATCATTATGACTTGTAATTTGCTAGGTCGCAAATCAAACAAAATTCAAACTTTCAAAAACTTTGCCAAAACTGAACAGATTTTCCTTTCGATCATAATTCGACCTCTTAATTCATTCATTAAAAAAAAGTTATTATTATCAATAATACACTACATTAGGGAAACAATAAGACAAAGCCACTAAAAGTAGATAATATCATAAAACGATTGCTGTCTTAGAAGTCCACATTGGGACGCTGTAATCTCTTATTGTCCGGATCATCCAGAGTGGCTGTGAGAGTCTCCAGCAAATCGCCAGAGTTGGTTACATGCAATCCCAGACGATTGTAGGGACCGCTGGGCGTAGACAGAGGACTGAGGCCAGTGGGCACTCCAGTAATGGCAAAAGATGTCCACAAATCGACCATGTGATGAGCCATCAATGTATCCTCGCCCTGCAGTGGGTGCGTGGCAAACAAGTAGATGTTATCATTGGAATGATGAACTCCGCCATTGAATGGATAATGTGAATTGTCTAATTCGTAGCCAAAGCGCGTATTCTCTCCCTCGTACTCAAAGCTGTAGACATAGACTGGAGTCGTCGGTTGGCGTGTGTGCAATTTACTGGCCAAACTGATGACGGGTGACTTCATATAGATCGTTGTGGTGAGCTGATAAGAGAGAGAAATATATTCAAGACTGAGTTAAACTCTTAATTCCTGTTAACTTACATCAAAGTAGGCGGGCAACGCGGCACTGTGGGCGTGGCTATTCAATAGCTGTGGAGTGTAGAGCAGTCGGTAGAGCAAGTGATCCGACAGACCCGTTGCATCCTCAGCCATATCCATTAATCCCTGCGTAAATTGACGAACACTCAGGGCGCTGACATTGGACACTTTACTCGACAAGATGTCGTAATATGCTAAAGAGAGCGAGAGGTGAAGAATGGATGATGGAGAAGATTAGTTGGACTACTCACTGGCCAGCACAAATGAGCCGTCGTGTTGTGTGAATCCCGTCATGAGCGGCACACCACGATGATATTTATTGAGCAGTTGCTGCGGCTGTTCGGGTAATATTCCCAGCACATCTCCCACGACCGGGGAGAAGCTCTCCTCTTGTGTGGCTCGCAGCAGTTCAACCACCGATGCGCCTTGGACACAGCTCAGCAGTTGATTCGCTTGCTCGCACTGCTGGCAACCCAATTGGTCGCAGATCCTGCGAGCCTGTTCAGCTGGATCTTTTGTGATCGCCCAGGAAGCAAATATCGAACCCGACTGCACAATCGCACGCTGAAAGAGATTTTCACTGGTCCGTGGACTCAACAACAAAGCGCTCGTCACGCCCGCTCCTGCACTCTGACCAAAGATGGTCACCTGGCTGGGATCACCGCCAAATTGTTGGATGTGTCGTTGCACCCAGTTCAAAGCCAGGAGTATATCTGCAATTGGCGCATTCCCTGGCAAATTCGGACTCAATGTCGTCAGCCAACCCAAAGCTCCGACGCGATAATGTGGCACCACCAGGACGACGTCACGTTCCAGCAGATAATTGGGCGGATGATCTTCGGAGGAGCCATTGTAGAAACCGCCGCCATAGACATAAAACATCACTGGCTGACGCGCCGTGAGCTGTGAAAGAAAAGGAATAGAAAAAAGTGTATCACAATCACGTTATTATCATAAATTAATCAACTAAAATCAGCTTAATTGACTTCATCCACAAGTTGTTAAAAAAATTCAATAACCCGCTTTAAAAGGCCTGTTTCTGAAACAGCTGTACAATCTGATAACCTGAATGAAACCCTGATTAAATAATACATTTCAATAGCAATGTAATTCAGTAAAAACTAGAGGACGGTGCTACAGCCGAGCATACTCGACTGTCGGAGACCCTGTACTTACTATGGAAAAGCAAACACTGCTTAAAATAAAATAATATAAATCGCTACCAATATTAATATAGTTACGTACTAAATGTACTTTTCGCCCAACAAGGGGGCTCCAGTCGGCTACAGCCGAGTGTGCTCGACTGTAAGATACCCTGTGCACTGGCACATCGATAGCTTAGTACTTATTTGCACGCCATTAGGCACGCCGAAGGTTTGATTGAATGCCGCATTAAGTTTTCGAATAATTGTTTGTGTTTGGTTCAGATATCTCAAACAACAAATAAGGTTTTCATACTAAGACTTGATTTTCGACTGATTGTTCCTATGGCAGTTATAAGATTTAGTGGTCCGATTTCAACCAAATTTGATCAGGATGTATCCCATACGCATATTCTGTCAGTTTGGTTCAGATATCTCAAACAACAAATAAGTTTTTCATACTAAGACTTGATTTTCGACAGATCGTTTCTATGGCAGCTATATGTTATAGTGGTCCGATCCAAAATCTAATACAAGCTCGAACTGCTTGCAATATAGACGAACCTACATACCAACTTTGGAGTCTCTAGCTCTTATAGTCTCTGAGGACACCCGGACATGGCTATATAAAATTCGGCTATTGATGCTGATCAAGAATATATATACTTTGTGGGGTCTGCCACGCCTCCTTCTGCCTGCCTGTTACACTTTTTTTTTGCAACAAAATTAATTAATAGACCCCTGTACTTGTTTAAAGTACGGGGTCTAAAACGCATATTCATTGATTGAAAATAACGATTGAAATATTCAATTACATAAATACTTGCTGCTATTAAAATGACCTGATAATGAGTTCATAAACTCAATATAAACTGACAAATCTATTCAAATTTGATTTAAATTTCTATACATTTTAAGACAATACATCTTTGTTTAAGTTACATAGAATTTGTGATAAGGGGCTTATTTAAATATGAAAGTATTAAGAAAGTATTTCAACTCTTTCATGGCATAAACGTAAGCAATCAAAATGATTTACTCACTGAAACTAATCTTCAGAGATTAACAAATCATGATTAGATTAATTGACAATGCCATGCTTGTCCATAATTAAATACATATGTATATTTAATGAATTGCCACTCACATTCTTTGTATAAACGCATAAATTTAGGCAATCCTCGAGCTGATCGTCAGACATCTGCGCATTCAAATTGGTTATCACCGGGCAACGTTGTCCAAAGTCCAAAGCATCGTGTGTGCCCGTCCAGGGCAAACGATCAACAGGTGCCTGTATATTTTTATTGTCGTTTAATTACCACGTCATATTAGTGGGTTATCAGTTCACAATTCGTTCTCGGCCCGACGAGATTCAACTCACTTGAAATCGCAGCGATTTAATGGGTGCCTCAGCATAGGGAATACCACGGAATTGCATAAAACTTTGACCTGTCCATGCCGTCTGTCCATAATTACCACGGACAGCTCCCTGTTCGGCGGACAGCTGGACAGTTACCGTGGACATTGGTAAAGCCTCCACGCCAGAGTTCATGCAGATGATCAGCCAGCCGGCGAGGCCAGCGGCCAATAATCCGCAGAATGTTAACATCACGTATACGACTCGTCTACCCATCGAACGAGACTGGACTGGGCTGGTCTGATTAGTCAGGCACTCGAAGCGAGCCAACTAATCGTCAATTGTGATCGTTTGCCACAGTTCGTTATCGCGACGAACGTGTCTATCAACGCCGCCGATGACGAAAATATTCTTATAGAATAGTGAAATTTGGAAAACTCGGCTGATTAACTAAAGTATTAGCAACGTAATTTGTGCGAAGCTTCGACCCGTGAATTTTCATTATTGTGTTGTCTTTATTGCTTGTTTTATTGCTACAAATTTGTAAAATAAGTTATAGATAGTAAAATGTAAATACGCATAAAATGTAGGTAATTATTATTATTATTTTCGAACCGAACCTTTTTCTCTGAATATTAATTAAGCGTGATTTTATTTTATTTTATTAAACATAAAATTATATTATCTTCGTTCTCAGGTTGTTAAATGCCTTAAGGACAAGTTTCGGCAATCGAAGCTGGATGATGCATGTGCCAAGGAAATGATCAAAATACTGCAAGAGCAGGCTTTAAATTACAAACTGAATCCGGTGCTGCAGCATTTCTGCAAATCAGAGATACAGGAGCTGTGCAAGGCGCCCATGGATGGTGATGAGCATGGCCAGGTGGAGGAATGCCTTAAGGCGGCGTTCCTCAAAAAGCAACTGATCAACCGCGAGTGCCAGCTGGAGGTGGCCACTCTGATAGCCGAGGCCAAGGCGGATATACATGTTGATCCCATATTGGAAACGGCATGCACTGTGGATTTATTGCGTTACTGTGCCAAGGTCACCAGCGGCGATGGACGAAGTAAGTCGAGTGAAGAGCTACGAAGGATTAACAATAAATAATTATGCTTTTAGAACTAAGCTGTCTGCGTACGCTGTTGAAAGAGACACCCAACTCGTTGGAAAAGGATTGCCGCGAGAAGCTGGAGCGACGCATTGAAATGTTTCGCAATGCGGATGATGCGCTGGCCCAGCCGCCGGAAGATATGCAACAACTGGTGCAACAGGTGGTTACATCGCCGGCACGAAAGTTCTTCCTTGTGATATTAATGAGCGCCACGGGCTTGGTCTTTCTGACTGGCATCTTCCTTGGACGCGCCACCAAACGTGCAATGGGCTTAAAAAATAAATAAGACAGACTGTAGTTGATATTCATATAATAATAGCTGATCTGAAATAGTTGAAAAGTGTGTGGTTTAAGAAATGCGCTTCCCCCGTTTATTCACGTTTAATGTTTTCCATATTTGGAGCCCTTTTTCACTGCAAGCTGTTATTTTTAAAAAAGCAATTTGTGGCTTAATCGATTGTAAGACCAAAAAAAAAAACAAAAGTGTAATTAATTTCACAGAAAACACTTAAGTAAATAAGTAATTTGTATGATTTAAATAATTTGTGTATCTAATAATTTCTATTGTAAAATAAACCGTATTTTTATAAATGAAAAACTTGAACAATTTAAAAACTGCGCGCAGCGACTGAGTGTATCGCAGATATTATCGATGACATTAAAATATACGTATCGATATGCAAGTAAAGTATTGCCACCTTTAAATGTGCTCGTCGCTAATTAATACGACGTTGCCACATAGTTTTGCCTCACATTTAACGAAAGGAAGAAAATTTTTGCTGCAAACAAAAAAAGCTCTTAAATATGGCTTTATATATTTTTTAATAGATATATTTAAGGTCAAAGTGTTAATTTATCATAGTTAGTGCTGATGTTAGTTAGAAAACAATGTTCTTAAAACGTTCTTAAGGCTTTTTAGTCGACTGAAGTAAGCAGCGCACGTACGCACACGCACACACAGACGTACGCACCAAAAAACAAGTTCTAATAAGAAAGGCAAACCAACACAAAGAAGCAACAGCTTGCAGTTTCCACTTGGACTTCATGATGGGTACAAGTAGCGGCATTAAAACTGAAGGTGAGGCACATTGGAAAAACTTGTACCTGCTACCAACTAAGCTCTAACATCAATGTTGTTGTTCTTGTGTTGTTTTTGATTTTGTTTTTTCATGTTACAGAGCCCAGAGCAATGGGTTTGAATCACTCAAGCGGTAGCCAAAGCAGCGCAGCAGCAGTGGCAGCTGCTGTTGCAGCAGGAAATGCTGCAAGTTCCGCTGCCGCCGCAGCATCCCTCTCATCGGTTGAACTTTGCCTGGTCTGCGGCGATCGGGCATCCGGTCGACATTATGGCGCTATCAGCTGCGAGGGCTGCAAAGGCTTCTTCAAGCGATCGATACGCAAACAACTGGGCTATCAGTGCCGTGGGGCCATGAACTGTGAGGTGACCAAGCACCATCGCAACAGGTGTCAATTCTGTCGACTGCAGAAGTGTTTGGCCAGCGGCATGCGAAGTGATTGTAATTTTCGTTTAAGTCGTCGTCTCAAAAAACAACCCACAAAAAATACCACTGCACGCACACACATCCATTTACCATTTACCCCCAAAGACTCATACGCACACACACACATACACGTACAGAGGTGAAGGGAATAATGCACTTGTTAGTTGGAGTGAGACAAGAGCTGATCCAAATGGTCAAACTGCATATGCTAATTAGATTAGTTGTGACAAGTTAACTGACTACAAATCCAACTGATTGGAAGTTGTGTTAAAGTTGCCCCAAGAAGAGAAGTGATTTCTAGTGACAAGTGTCATTCCCTAAATACAGTTCCAATTGGAAGAAATACAGTTTCTAATTAAAAGTTGTGTCGAGGCTGCCACCATGATGAAATTATATAAAGGCGATTGTATTCGTTTGACGAGCCCTCTCTTTCGGGGCGACGATTGTAAGTACGAAAGCAAACGTCGTAGTAAGACATAAAGAAGATAAACAGGAACAGGAACAATAAGACAATCATGCCATTGCTTTTTATTTTGATTTCATATAGAGTATAGAAAACCAAACAAAACAAGTTTCCTATACATCTATCTCGGTCGTCTCTCTCATGTCAGACTCTCTCAGAGCTGACAGCAAAAACGTCGCCCCGAGAGAGAGAGCGAATACATCACCTTGTTATAGTTTCATCATGGTTTCTATTGGCATGTTCAATATCTGCTGTGCTCTGCTAAACTGACAAGTGTCATTACCTAATTACTAATTCATGCATGCAACAACAACACACACACACTCATTCACACTCGCACGCCTAATTAAACGCTTGCTTACACACAAACTCTCACAGAAACTACCACATCAAGTACCGTTATTGCTTGCAACACCTGCTAATTGTTTTCCCTCTCTCTCTCTCTGTTTTTTTGATTTAAATGTGCAGCCGTGCAACACGAACGCAAGCCAATTGTGGATAGAAAAGATGGCATGGTTTCAAGCTCAGCTGGCGGCGTCTCTGGCTCCTCCAATTCGGGTGGCACCTCAACCAGTTCATCGGCCACAAAGTCCAGTTATCAACAGGTGCGTGTCAAGCAGCAACAGCAGCAGCAACAACAACAACATGCGTCTGTGGCAGCTGCAGCATCGGCAGCGAATGCAGCCCTATTTCAACATACAGCCACGCCCCCCGTGTCCAGTACGTCAACAACGCCCTTTGTCATCAACGAGAATCTGTTTCCCATGGGCTTAAACTTTGCCGAGCTCACACAAACACTGAGTAAGTGCATCCGATTGGAATCCAAATGGTGTATTAACCAGGTGTATTCTTATTAGTGCTCGCCTCGCAGCAGCAGCAACAACAACAACAGGCAGCCAGCAGCAATGCGCCACCGCATTGTTATTCACCGGATCTGGCCAAGCCGGAGGTGGAGGATGATGACGATGATTCCATGGACAACAGCAGCACCTTGTGCCTGCAACTGCTGGCCAACAGTGCGAGCAACAACAATTCACAGCATTTAAATTTCAATGCAGCAGCCGCCGCCGCTGCTGCGACCGCAGATGCCACAACGCTGCCCACACCGGCAACAGTGGGTCTAATTCAAAGTTCGCTGGACAAGCGGGCCATTGACAAGGCACTGCAACTGTTGCAGCCCATCCAACAGCAGCTGGACAGGAATCAGAGCGGTCAGAGCACAGCGGCTGGATTGAATATTAAACCCGAATGCGATTCGGATGCAGAGGACAGCGGCACAGAGGATGTCGATGCGGATCTGGTGGAGCATATGGACCTGGACTTTGACTACTGCAATCGTGGCGATTTCGTTGCCAACGAAGCAATCTTTGCACAGGATCTGTTTGTATCCGAGGCACAGTGTGCATTCCATGTCCAGCCTCCAGCTTTGGTTCACTCGTATCTCAACATGCACTACGTGTGCGAGACGGGGGCAAGGATCATCTTTCTCACGGTGCACACGCTGCGCAAGGTGCCCGCCTTTGAGCTGCTCGATGCGCACACACAGATGAAACTGTTGCGTGGCGCATGGCCATCATTACTGGCCGTCGCCTTGGCCCAGTGCCAGCGTCAATTGGCCGTTCCAACGATAATCGGTCAATTGGTGCAGAGCGTTCGACAGTTGGCCGACATCGATAAGATCGAGCCACAGAAGATTGCCAAGTTGGCACAAATAACGCGCACCATTCACGACTTTGTCCAGGAGCTGCAGACGCAGGATGTAACCGATTTGGAGTTTGGCCTGCTGCGTCTTGTCCTGCTGTTCAATCCACTGCTGCTGCAACAGAATCGGCGGGAGCGTTCATTGCGCGCCTATGTAAAGCGTGTCCAGCTTTATGCACTTTCCACACTGCGGCGTCAAGGTGGAGGCGGCGGGGAGGAGCGCGCTAATGGCTTAATTGCCAGTCTACTGCCGCTGAGCGGCCTGGAGTCGGAGCTAACCGAGGAGCTGTTCTTCGCCAATCTGGTTGGGCAAATGCAAATCGATTCAATGATACCCTTCATTCTGATGATGTGCAACAGCAACGGACTGTAAACAATGCAGATGGAAACAGAGCAAGACTGATTGGCAGCATCAAATGAACGATGATTAAGGGCGGGAAGATGGGGGGGCCAAGCTGCGCATAGTGCGGACAATACTTAGCTATAGTTAAAAACATTTATTATACATTTATTGCATTATATACTGCAATTTTATACTTGCATCGTTGTTTTTTTACTCAATTAAATTTGCAGGGCATTGCCCTTAACTCTGACGATATGGCAACGCCGAAAAGGTTATGTGCGATCAAGTTTATAAGGCATCTAAACCAGTTTTAACTCAAGTTTGGTGATTGCAGTTAACACCTAATTTAGCAGCAGTAAATGGTAAACAGTAGTTTTTGTAAAAAGTTTCAAAGCGAAAATCTTTTGTTTTACACAGATAAATGCATTGAAGGCAACTCGATTTCATTTACACTGAATTAAGCTTTTGTCAGAACTTGGTGTACAATGTACACTTGCAGTGCACTGCCCTTGATTTTGATTATGTGGCAACGCTAAACCAGTTTAACGTTAAGTTGGATGCGTACAAAATCGCATGCAATAAACGCATTAATAAACTCAAATTTCTTATAAAGTGCAAATTGTTGGCATGTCTTATAGCCGCCAATGCTGCGCTTTATTAACTAAACACTTAAACTTAAGGAAAATAATGTTGCATCATAGCGCTGGCTCCGGTTGGCTCTCTGTCTGCGACTTTTTAGTCGGCTTGTGTCTGTTGTGTACGTCGTCGTTGCAGCCTTCGCGGTTGCGCGCGATTTCAATGGCCAAAAACTGCACACGAAACACAAATATTGAGTTGTCTGGCGAGAATTCCTTGCTGGCATCGGCTCGCATCAAAGTGCCGTATGAATAGTCATCCATTTTATTGAACTTCTCGGCAAATTGACGCCACTTGAGCTTTTCACTGGCCGATTTGAGAATTTCATCGCTAAGCCGGCCCACCTGTAAATCGGGAAAGTCTTGCCGGAAGGTGGCATAGATTTGATCATCGTAGGGTGTTAATCGCAGCTGAGAGGGATGTACGCTGGTCAGCAACTAAACGAAAATGTATTTATTTGTGTGGGCATTTGGCATAAATAATTTTTGGTACTTTACATTGAAATGCACCTCAGCATGCTCCAGTGCTTTGACTGCCCACATTTCCTCCACCAGAGAATCGTTCCCGAACTCATCGGCCGGCCTTGAGAGCATCGAAGCACCATGCTATACATTAATAAATTATACTTCTTTTATTGTTTACATGCTGTTCTTTCGCCAACGTACCATTAATTCCATTTTAATGTGTGTTTATAAAAATATTGGTCCAGCACGTTGCTGAGTTTGCCGTTCACAATGCGCGCCGACATGTGTTATCGATAAGTTTATACGAAAAATTGTAATCGTTGTAGCTTTTTAAAATAGATAAAAAAAAAATTGGTGCCATGTCATTTCTCTAATGAAATTAATTATTTTCAATATTTTCAATTATTTAAAAACTTTTACTTACAAATTAAAAAAAACCAAGAAAACTATAAATTTTCTTTAATAATGAAGTTTGGTTTGGTGCACGACACTCTTCGCGTGCTGAAGCTTAAATTCTAAAAAAAATCGAGTAAAATTCAACAAAAATTCGACTGCAATTTTCGAAATTCTAGCATGAAAATTAAGAAAGTTCCAAATTGAACTCAATTTTTTATAAAGTTCTCATGCTCAATTTCACGAATGAACTTTTATGAGAAAAACTTTAATCGTTGTAGCTTTTTAAAATTCATATTACTGTCATTACTTTCCATTTAGTTAATACATAAAAACAATACTTACTTTTTACCATTTATTTATTGTTCTTAAATGTTGACACACAAGTAAAATTTTAAGCGAGAAATATGTTTCAAAACATAAGTTTCACGTTTTTGTGCGCCTTGGCATTCATATCTTGGACGGTCCTATGTTATTTGCATGTCATTGATGAAGAACTGAAGAAATCTGACGATTATAACATAGAAATTTATACAGGTAAATTGTGTGTAAATAATTAAGGAACACTAAATGCAAATTGTATACATTTTAGAAAGATCGCATTTTGCTGATGATATACCGCAGTATTGTCCAGTTAAATCGAATCAGACGAATTTTATAAGTCGTGCATATGAATTGCTATTAAGCTATGGATTAATCCTGGCTACAACCGTCGTGCTGTCCAAAGTATTACAGTTCCTAGAGTTAGAGGCAATGTCTTACCTACAACGGGAGGAGCAGGCTGCAACTCTTTTAGTTCAAGAATCGTTTCCAATGATTGAGAACTCAAATTCGAACTGGAATTCGAATTCGTCGACAGAATCGGTAAATCAATTAGAGTTGCCGCCTTCCACCGATTTGCAGGATAATTTAGAGCTTAGAGAGCAATTGGATGATTTGGAGGCACGTTGCCGCGAACTTCTTCAAGAATTGCGCGCTGTCAGCACCACCAGCAGCAGCGCCACAACAAGCAATGATAATGATAACGATGATCTAGACAACAGCAAGCCATCCAAGAGCAGTTTAACATCATCATCATCCACCGATGATGAGGGAAATTCCGGTGTGATAATGTGGAAGCAACCAGCCGAAATAAAAACAAGCGTACTTTCTGTGGCGCAGCATTCTAACGCCGAAGTAACAACTTGCTGTCCTGCAATGGCACAGAATGTATATGTCACTCACAGCCATATTCACATCAATTTTAATGGATCGGTGCATCTGTCGCAACAGAACGTAAATGTTGAAGCTTTACGCCTCAAGAGTATGCCCAAAAATAGTGAATTCCGACAGGTCTGGGGTAAATATTTAAAAGGACCCAACGAGATACCCATGCTAACGGGCATCAATAACATCCTAATGTAAGAACACTACCAATAAACTTTACTTTTAAAGCGAACAAATTAATGCTGCAGTGAATCGTTTGAATTTGAAAAATATTGCAGATTACGGCCACACTGTAGTTACAGACCTACCTTGCTTTTTACCCTTTGGAAAGTGAATTTAATCAAATTATTTCTAAATCAAAAATTCATTTTTTGAAAAGAGTCAAACTGAGTTAAACCGAGTTATCCGTGTGGCCTGAAGGCTGCCACTTATTTTTTTTTGCTGAGTTTGGCCAAGGCTGCCACATAGTTGCAAGATTTGTCTCTTGATGCATGCATTAGAGGTATGTATGTTGTCTCTCCGATGTTACGATGTTTGCTGAACACATATAATTTTTGGGAAACGGGTTTTAAATCTGTAAATCTCATCTGTAAAAGATATATTTCTTATAATATTTTGAAATCCGTCTTTCCAATATTTAAGAGGGCCGTAATTATCAGGACTGTTTATTGTTGTTGTATGATAAAGAACATTCGATAGTGGCATACCAAACACCGATGGTTCGCGATGTTTCACAAGCATGTTTCTCCACCTCTAATAGCTGTAACCGCCAGTTTAGAACAGTGATGCCAAACATTTTCTGAAAAAATAAGACAAAACGGACTAAATAACAAAAAGTGGAAAAAGGCTAAAAAAACTAAAAAATAAGACAGCAAAATAGGCCAAATTTTGTTTATTACTTTTTTATTTAATTTAGATAGTTTTAAGGCCTCTTCAATGATTTTTTCGTCTTCATTTTCTTTGTTGGCATTGTACGTCGCCATGGTGCCTATAAGCTTAACATATTTGTCAGGCAAGTTGTACGAATGGCAACACGATTTGTGTCGACGCAACCCGAATCTGCATGAAGATAAAATATGCATATGCATATAATTGAAAAATTAAAAAATATTATATATATATTTACCTAATTGTTAAAATAGCATTTAACGTCTCTATTTCAAGACGGTTCCTTAGCTTAGTTTTAATTAAACTAACTTGACTAAACACCCTCTCTACTTCGAGCGTTTGACCAAGGCAACGATATAAAGTTATGTCAGTGAGCGAGATAGATATACCCAGCGAAACTCTGAAAAAGTTCGATGTTATTGGCAGGCCAGTCAGCTCTTTCGATATTTGTGCTTCGGACCAAAATTTGTTACTGTATTTTGCAACACTCGCCCATAGTTTAAGTTTAGGTGAATTTTGGACCGATAAGTAGAGATAAGTGTTTTCGCCTTTATATCGTATTACATTTTACAAAAACGTTCTAAATATATGGCAGTATAAATTTACTTTTTGGGCTCAATTTAATTGAATCTAAAAAAAAGTACTAGATTTATCGGATAGAAGATGTTTGAGATTTTTCCCGGCTGAACGCCGTTAAAAACCTGACAAATCTATCCGAAAAAAGGCTGATTTGGCATCACTGGTTTAGAACTGGTTTGACTTTTTAGTTAAATTTGCTGAATAAGTTTAATCGTTCATTTTTCAGTCGGGAGCTACATCAGTTCAATTGGGAAAAATTAGCGCGTGAAATGGCTTCTCTTTGTGCCAAAGCTGCCACTTATTTTTTTTTGACATATCGAGTATCTTCCCTCTCGCTCTTCACTTGTTGACTCTCATAAAATATCGATAGGAAATTGGTCCCATGTCATTTCTCTAATACAAATATTTATTTTTAAAAAATTAATTAAAAGTTTGTACTTACAAATTAAAAAAAAACCAAGAAAACTATAAATTTTCTTAAATATTAAAGTTTATTTTCAAGTTGGTTTGGTGCATGACACTCTTCGCATGGTAAAGCTTAGTAAGAAATTCGAAAAAAAAAGATTTAAAAAATCGAAAAAAATATAACAAACTCCTGTAAAAGTTTCAAGGCCCTAGCTTCATTACTTACATATTTAAAAAAACAACATTGTTGATATTTTACAACTTTTCTGAAAAGAGTTAACCCTCTACCGCATGAACATATTTCCAATAAGGAAAACAAATAATTTTATGCAGATATGTGTTTATTAGGGATATTATAATATATATTATATATAGGAAAAAATAAATGAAGAGCCATACATATTGTCGCCAATTTTCGCAAGAATTATTGTATATAATGCCAACCTTACAGTAAAATTATATGTTTTTATGAAAGAAAACTTTGTTTTCTTTTGGAAAATATTATTCTTCAACAAGAGAAATGTTTTTTTTTTTTTTGGAAAATATCAATTTACTTTGAGATTCAGCAAAATTCACTTTCAAATTTACGCACAAATAACAATCGACTTCGCTTAAGTATCGTTTTAACTAAAAGAAAAGCGGTAGAGGGTTAAATACTGTTAAATATGATACCGTTGCCAAGGCTGCCACCTTTTATTTTTATGTGCCAAACTTGGCCAAGGCTGCCACCTTGTTTTTAACCGTTACAAAGGAAATTTACTCCGAACCCACGCCACACACACAATGATTTTGAAATCATGTCGCTAAGTTTAGTTCACTTCTTCTTGCTGTCGCCGTCGCGTGGAAATCGTTCTTGCGCCGGGATAAATTTTACGTTTCAGTTGCTTCTTCTTGCTGTCGCCGTCGCGTGGAAATCGTTCTTGCGCCGGGATAAATTTTACGTTTCAGTTGTTCGAAAAATTTGATTTTTGCAGTTGTAGGAAATTTTTAAAAATTTGATGCAAAAATACAAATGCAAAAATTCTCACGATACTATAACTTTAGTTTATGTTAAATCCAACTAAATGAAATGACTTCTATTAAATCAAAATAGTGTGTGCTTATGAAATTGTGTGTGTTGGTGTGCGATCGCGAATGAGGAATGCACTTTTGATAAAATATGTAGAAACAAAAATAAAAGAAAAATGTTAATGTAAAATACTTATATATGTGGTATTTGCATTCGCAGTTTTTGTTTGGTCTGTTGTTCTTTCTGATTGTGCCTTTTGCGTTTTGCATTTGCATTCCGTCATTGCCATCGTTTTTGATAACTCAATGATTTGTGCATCTTCTTATTGTTATATTATTGTACCTTTAGATGTGTGTGTGTGTGTGTAGTCGCCGCAGCTTAGCTCAGTTTTATCTCGTTGACTGCTGCCAGTTGCATTGTTAGCTTTGTGTTTGTGCATTATCACTTCCACACACACACTCACGCCTACGCATACTTTCATGCAAGAAACCTGCGGCATAATCATCATCCAGAACACCAACAATAAAATTTGTGCTTCTTTTTCTCTCTTCCTCTCTTTCTCAGTGTCAGCGTTGCCATATTACAGACTGCTGCATTCGAGTGCATTTTTATAGTTAATTTATTTGTGTTAATAATAGTTTGGCAACGAAAGGCAAAGCCAAAGTTTACGATATATTTTGGCACATTTAAAATTGTACATTATATTTTTGGTGCTTTGCTGCCATTTGGGATTGCGCTGGTCTAAAAATAGCCGACCACTGCTGATAAAGCAACAGATCACTCTCACTATCGGTGAGACAGCATACGGCAATCTGCTCTTGCTACTCTCTCACTTTTGCTCTCCTCTCCCTCTTTATCATTATGTGTGTGAGTAATTCTTGCGGCATTTTGTTTCTTGTATTGAATTTACTGCGGGGCAGACAAATCAGCTGGGCCGTTCTCTGCCCAGGAATTTGCTGCAGTTCCCATTTCTATAGTGCAGGTCTGGCACTTTTTGTGTTGTCGTACTGATATGTAGTTATTTTACAGTTGAATCATCAACAAGTTGTTGTTGCTTCTTCCATTGCTGCTTCTTGTTATTGTTGTTAATGTTTGGTTTTATGCGCATAAATCACATTTGCTTTTGATTTTTTGTCTTTGATGTTTTTGTCACCTATTGCAAATTCTTAGCGGAAATGTCAACAAAAGAAAAACCTTATATATGCACACACACACTCATGTACGTAAATATGAATGTATGTAAGTGATCCGCACATGTGTGTATGCAGCTTAACTGCGCTGCTTGCTTCGCGCATAATAAAGATTAACGCATTTCTTATCAAGCGTTGATAGCGGCGCAGACGACATCCATAGCTCCACCAACAACAACAACAGCAACATCGCAGCGAAAGAGCAAGAGCGAGCATTTGAGCTTCGTTTTTGCTTGTTTCTCTCAAAGACACACATACATACAATCACTTAGTAGGCACTGATATCTCACGCGTTGACGTTGACTTCACTGATTAGCATTAACTAAGCCACAGCAACAACAAACGCCTCTAGTTTCGTTGTACTATTTATTTGTTTTCTGGTTTTTCTGCTACTACACACCCACACATACAAACACGCACATATTAGTACATTTTAAGAGAGAGAGAGAGAGAAAGAGAGGAGAGCAAGAGCGGAACATGGAGAGGCTGTCGCAGCAGCCGCCGTCGGCGCTTTATTTTCGCGCTGCTGCTGATAAAATAAAGAACAATATTAATTTAAGTTTAAAAATAGAATTCTGCTGCAGATGCCTGTTGTCTGCATTTACTTATGTACATATGTATGTATCTACGTTTCTATGTGTGTGTATGTGCATGTATTTCTATCAGTGAGCATTGAGGAGCAGGCAAAAACTTGCTCACGCATACAATAACAACAACTTTGCTTGATCTGCCTGCCTGTCTGTGATTGCGCGCTAGCTCTCTGAGAGAAAAAGAGTATTGTGCGAGAGAGATTGAGCGCGAGAGATGTTGGGGCCAACTCAGCGTTCGTTTTGTTCCACACTTTTCAGTATTATTCTATTCGCCTGCGTTTCAAGTTGGTTTTCACGGACTGCAGTCTACGTGCACGCATACATACATAAAACGAGATATATACATGTACATATGTACGCATGTATGTATGTTTATTATATATGTTTTTTGATTGGATTGGGGCAAAAGAGTGCGCCAACGTTCGGTGTGTTTCTTGTTTCTGGAACAACAACAATAATGAAAAGTAAAATAAAAAACACATTTTAAAATATTTCTGCAAAAATTTTCAAATGTTCGGCGGCTTGTGAGCGCATGCTTGTGTGTATTGGTGTGTGAAATACGAATTCTAAATAATTATTGTACAAAAAATGAAAATAACAAACGCAACAAAAAAATGTGTTAACAAAAATATTTGCAAATCCACAAATTTGTGTTAATTATTATTATTCAGTCCGTATTTTTTTCTACTCTCCGCACGCTCTTTCTCTCGTTACGATCTTTGCATGTTTGTTTGTGCGAGTGTATGTGTGTGAGTGTATGTGTGTGTGCAATTACAAAGCATGCGGAAAAACGTTTGGGAAAAATATTAAAATGCACAGCGCGAATGTGAGACGTTAAGAGAAAAGAGAGTAGAAACCCTCGAGACGAAAATGCAAAGATAACAGAACATTGTGATAAGCAGACCCAAGTCCCGTAACGAACTGAACGAATGCTCATCTTTATCTGGGCTATAAAAATGTTGTTATTGCAGTGGACGGGCAAAAGTACATATATTTTTTTTATATGTAGTTGTTTATATGTATGTGTGAATGATTGTAGTGCTTACTTGTCAAGGTCCCTTAAGGGACAGATTTTTAATGAAGATCAGTACGGGGGTAGCTACATAAGTACATGTGTAGATACAATTCACCATCCCTATTAAAACCACTGCAAATCAGACCTGACAACTAAAATGCATTCTAATAATTTGCATAGAATTTACTTTGATTGAACCTCTTAATATATTTTTATCTCTACAAACTATTTATACATTGTAATATCATTTGATTGTTGATAGAAAATAAAAAGAACTTTTATACAAAAATTAAAATACACAAAATTCAAATTCAAAAATGAAAAGATAAAAGCCTAACCAAACTTATTCAGGTACTTGCTATCTTCGTTGCAATTTAACGCCAAATGCATCATTAGCTCTGTCTTGCTCTGTCTCGTTCTGGCTGCTCTCCTTTAGCATTTGAGAAGAATGTGTTACTTTATGTGCGTGGGCTTAATATAACACGTACCTATGTTGTATCATTAACCATAATAATTTTCATTCAAGAGCAAAAAGTAAAAAATCCCAATCAAAAATGTATGGCAACAACAATAACAACTCCGGCGCGATAATAACAAAAAGCACAACAAAAAAGTGAACAAGTGTTAAACAATCAAAAGGCAAACAAATTAAAAGAATGTACAACAAATGCACAGTGCGAAAAATACGAATGTAAATCACGTTAATAAAACGAAAGAAATATCAAGAAAGAGAATAAGAAAAAACACAAAAAGTTTATCTAACTGTAAAACAGCAACGTGGGAGGCGTCTCAGTGCGCTGACAGCGACCGAGCAATTAAACGAGCGAGAGAAAGAGAGAGAGAGGGAGAGAGAAGAAGAGAGCACAAATACAAATATATAGAGATCGTGCCAAGCAACACACAAGGCCATCCAATAATGTGAGTAACCCATCCGCCTTTGTTTTTCTATAATCTTTAGTCTTTGTTTATTTTGTTTTATTTTGAAATTTGTAACAATTTACAAACTTGACTGACGATTAAATTTAAATAAGGGAATCATTTGAGATGCTTAGTATATGGTTTTGGCAAATGAAATTTATAAGAAAAGAATGAATTTGAAATTATCGTTAGTTAATATCAAAAATGATCGACAACCTCTTATCATAGCAAGAAGTTCAAACCTGTTATGTACATTAATTTTAATATTTCTATGATCTCTTTAAATTGATATTCGGAAAGGCTTGTGACATTTTATCGGAAGATTATATAAATAGATATTTCCAAATTCCTTCAAAAATGTTTCGATCAATTGGTTTGGTTTCAAAAAAAAATTATTTATAATTTAATTTATTTGTAATTTAAAAGAATATATTCTGAAATAATTGATCTTTTGTCGTTAAATAAATACAAAAAATTCTCGGCGGTCTCTGAATTTAATAACATAAAAAGTTCAACTAGAAATTTAAGTTTAAAATGCATTAAAAGTTTGGCTGCCGCATTGAGCGGGAAACAAGAACCACAAACAGTTGGGAATCCCAAACAAAAAGTCAAACCCAACAGCTGCCAAGAGAGAGAGAGAGAGAGTGAAACAAGGGACGACTGCTTGTGGAGTGGGAGTTAGAAGGTTTGAGGCATTGCATTTCATGCATAGAAACCCTGATAATGCTTTTCTGTTGTGGCTGGATTTGCTCTAATTGCTCCAGCTACTTCTCATGCAACTTCGCAGACTCCTCGGACTGTTTTTCAAGCGCTTTTCACTTCATTGAATGTTTTGCAAGTGTGAAATTTGTTTACAATTTAAATGTAAATTGAAAAATTTGTCTGTGAAAACGTGTTTGCATCTTTCTTTTTCCAAATATTTGTATTATATACATACATATAAACAGATTCAGGAAAAACGCAGTGCCAAAATCTGCAGATGTTATTTTTGGCTCAGTCAAATAGTCAGTGGAAATTTTTCATATATTTTTCGAATTTGGAATCGAATTTGCAACCAATAAAATAACATGCTGCCCTTATTTATTTTATCGTCTTATTTGCCGACAAATATTAAGTAATAAATATGGCTAAATCCACAACAGAACACAGTTCGTTAAAATTTAAGAGAAACACTAATAAAACAAAGTTGAACAGGTGTTTTGAGCCCGGAGAATGCTGTTTCATAATAAATTACTTCATTAACAAATAAATAAAGAACATCGAACCTAAACATGAAAGGTATATAAAAACTTTAGAGTACTTAAACTGAACAGAAACTTAAATTCCGTAAATAATTGCCTTTTTAAAGATAAAGTTCTCGAAATATTTGGAATAAATGAATAAGTCTCGTTATGAATATACATTAATTTGCTATCAATATGTCGAATATTTCAAAATGATTGACCTAAATAACTAAATTTTTTGAAAATTGCTATTTTAGCCACTTTTTCCTCCTTTTCATACATAATTTTTCTGAGATCATCCTATACAAAAAATCATAAAAGATACTAGCAAAGAGATTTTTGAAAAAAAAATGTTTGAATTCACTATTAAAAATGTTTAGAGAAACTTTTTGCATCAATACATTTTTTGTTTGTGTCCCAGGAAAAAAGTCAGAACAGTAGACTTTTACAAAAATTCAAAATTTTCAATGGTGCTTAATTTATCATTCGAACGGAATTTAAATAACCTTTCCATTGATGTCAAACTTAACTTAAAGTAAGTTTAAATTACGAGTAGATTTAACTTTCGTTTTGCCAAAATACTTTATCCAACGACTGTAGATCAAAACTATTAAAATTTTTAATAGTTGAAATATTTTCCCTGAGAAATATTGCAAAATATTGTACTTTGTTGTGTTCTCAAAACTCAAAAGAAAGAGTTTGTAAACTTTAAATCAAAATAATAGAAAACTAAAATAACAAAAAAAAACCTTAAATTTTCTTGCTAGCAAAATATAAGTTATCAAAAATCTATTTTTATAAAAGGAAATCCAAAAGCAAACTGGCAAAAACAAGTTGAAAACTTTTGTGCACCGATGATGCTGTAAATCAAAACGCGTTTTACATGAGAAGAAGAAGAAGATGAAGGAGTTGAATGTGAAAGAAGAAGAAACGCAACAGATACAAATTGGTGTGATTTTGAAACAGTTTTTTGTTGTTGTTTTTTTTTGTTGGTTTCGTTTCTTGGGTGTAAACTCTAAATATTGCTAAAATAAACTTGTTTTGTGTGGCTCGTGCACAAAACATACACACATATATATATATACAAAATTAAATATATGTATATATAATTTTTAGTGTCTTTTTTTTGCGCGCGCTGAAACCGCAAATTCTGCGTGTTCGCCACGACAATCTTATCATCTAATATGCTAAAAATAGCTATGCCCGCCCCTGAGTGGTTCCATAAGTGTGTGTTTGTATCTCTGTCCGTCCGCCTATCTGTCCAATTTGTCTGTCTATCCATGTGTCTCTGAAACTTCGCGCCCAACCTATTTTTTCGTTGTTATTGTCATATCTATATCTCCATCTCAGTATCTATAGCTGTAACTGTATCAGTATCTGTATCTGTATCTCAGTTCTCGTACACCAAAATGTACTTTTTGTTTTTTATTTCGACCCAAAATTTTTGCTAACCAAATTTGTTTTCTTATATTTTCTGTTATTGTTGTTGTTAGAGGGATCGTGTGATCATTTAGCACTGTGCTAATTCAATTTGACTGCGTGTTGTGTTGGCAGCATAAAAAGTATTGCACTATTGATATTATCAGTATTGCAAGTTGCTATGATATGATAAAGATTTAAAATATAATTGAGAAAACGTTGGAGAAATTGCACAAAAGATTCCTTAAATAATAACTCCCTGCACTTGAATTTTACTATATGTAAATTAGCATTATTTTATTACTGAGGCATATTTCTATGTATCAAATAATATTTTCCTATTTTGCGGTATTCTAATAACATTTTAAATTAGCGTTGTTAAAAATAAAATCACTTGAAAAACTGTCAACTATTTGTTAAACTTTTTTAAGCTTTACACCAAATTTCACGCCTATAATAATTAAATTAGAAGCTTAACACTAAATGAAACTAATAAAAATTTGCCTTCTTTCGCTGCGAAAAGGGGGATCTACAATCATTTCTTGAAAGAATTTTAAGTTTGTAAGAATACTGAAGATTTTGAATTAAATATAATATTAACATTTTCATTGAGAGTCCAACTTTAATTGTATGTTACTAAAGATAAATGCTATTGTTTTTATTTTCAATTTCTTTCATCTTTATCTTATCCATTAATGATTTTCACTGCTCCCGATTTATTGTTCTGTATTGATTTAAGATTGAAAAGTTTTTGGCACACAATGCATTTATTCGAATAAGGAAAAAATCAAACACATACATATGCAAAAGATGAGCGAGACAGAATAAGCAAGAAGTGTGAGACCGAGAGAGAGAGAGGGGGACAATGTCAAGAAAAATTGTGTAAAAATTTCCACTGCCCGATGATATTTGCGTTTCTGTTGTTGCCCGGTCTTTTAATATGCATGTGTCTTGTGCACACAATAAATAATAATAATAATAAATAAAAGCATCAGAAGAATACAGCGAGAAAAATACAATTCAGATACAAATTATTTATTTTATATTATTTATTTTTTTTTTTGCATTGATGATTTGCCTCTTTTTTCCGTTTGCCCAAACAGTTAGCATGGAACTGTTGATTTTTAATAACCCAACCGATGTCTTCTGGGTCGCATTTATTGTTTGTTTATTAAAATTGTTACTCAAACTGATGAAATACCCTGTAAAGTTAGCAAAAGACAAGATCTCATTTATACATTTTGAGGATTCTAATAATTTCAGACTGATCGTCTAATAAGCATTAGAGGGTATGTCTTGATCGTGCATTCTTATAGATAACATATCTAGATGTGTAGCAAAAATTCCACTATAAATAATTTCACACTTGGATGTCTTTGCCATGGCATAAATTAGACGGAACATGGCAGACAGATGACTTGGCTTAAATTCATCGTTATTGACAATAGATTTTGAAGTGTCATTAGGCTTACTAACTTACTCCTTACTTCTCTCAAATTGCTGTCACAGGCGGAGGTAAATGAGAAAATTGAAAATTCATTTGACAATTTAATTGGGCAATTTTTCAGCACTCTGTTTGAATGAATTTTCACTTGGTTAGCTTGCACATTTTCCTGAACCCTAATCGGACATAAGTTGATTACAACAAGATGTAGGCTGAAAATTGTGTATTTTCCTGATGTTTTGGAAAATGTTGTGAACAACAAATGCTAGTGGAAATTATAGTTAAGAATATCTGAAGTCATTTAATAAAAAAGAGACAAGTTATTTTAAATTTTTCATTCAATTTAATTTCGCTCATTTCTCATCTTTTACTTTTTTGTCTCGTTGTTTTTAATATTGTCTGAGTTTGTATTCATTTCTTTTTTACTCATTAATATGGGCTTATTAATATTTATAGAAATGGCTTCTATGTGTATTCGGTTGTTAATTAAATTGTAGTTTGTAAAGTAATTTAAAAGTCATTTTAATTCAATTTTAATTTTAATTAAATGCAACTATTTATTATAAAATAAACTGCTAATAAACTTTGGTCACAATTTTTATTATCAGTCCATTGAATCCACATTTAAGAGCTTTTAATCCAACTATTCTGTGCAGTATTCCATGGTATCCTTGTGGGGGTATTAAACATGTTTATAATTGTATTGTTGTCGTAATTCAACCAAAGTTGAGGATATTAAGTGTTATTATTGCTGGTGTTTCATATATTGCGTTGCACAATGCATTGCCTATTGCATTGAATTGTATGAATGCGTAATTCAAATTGACCGAATTTTTATATAAAATTTGTCATGTGGCTTTTAATGATTGTCCTGTGATTTGCGGTAAAAGCAATTTAACACGTAATTTCCTTTTTGGATAAATGCAATCTGGCTACTTATTGGCTGTAAAATTGACCGATTCCAAAGAGTAATTATATATTCATTAAATTCCAATAAAACACAGTATATTTTACTTGTATTTTTTCCTGCATATTTGCAAATTTTTAGTGAAACAAATTTAACACCTGATTTTATTTGTTCAAAAATGCAATCTGGTTGCTTATTGCTCGTAAAAATTACTGATTATAAGACATTATTATATGCATATAAATTGTATTACAATAAAATGCTTGTGTATTTGCAAATTTTAATTTTATTGTATATTTATTGGCTGGTATTTGAACCATTTGCTATAGGTTGTTAAAAAGGATGAATATAGGTTACAGAAAATATTAGCTAAGAACTCGATTATTAATTATGAACAATCAATTATTTGTTTATATTTTAATATATATATTTTTAACATTATATTCTTTACGATCCCTTATTTACAGGGAATCTTACTCATACGGATATTTACTTATTTGTTGTTTTTAGTGTAAACGTCAGCTGACTTCACTTTTTGTTTTCCACGGTTGCCAATTAGCAACCTCGCACGATGCGTTCTCAAACAGTTTGGAAAATTTGATTTGATGTGGAAATAATATTCTCTCGCGCAGTATTTGAAAATGTGCACGCGAAGAAAGGATGATGAATAGACAATGCTATAGTCTCTGTCAATGGCAATGCCAAGGCGCCCACACAACTCGGATACACATTTCACATACACACACACTTGCACACATAGATAAAGAATTTCACGCACGCGGCGGACAACACATTTCGCATATGAAGAGCTTTTGGCAAATGTTACATTGAAATTTCTCTTGCATTTCCCGCCATTAACTTCCAATTGCAGTGCAAAGTTTTGTCCCATTTCCCTGTACATTCCTGCAGCATCGTCCTCTGTGATTTCAGTTTAATTTGTAGTTCGTCAATTGAGAGATAAAGTTAAGGAAGAAATGAAGAAGTGGCTTCCACAATTTGTGGGGACATTGTTAAAATTCAATTAACTTGTTGACAATATTTAATTGTGGGCAGTTCAAGAATTGAATGAGGGTTAAATAAAGCAAATCGTTTAATTGTTTAATTTAATTACAAAATGTGACTTTATCTTTTATATGAATGTGCGAGTGTGTGTACATTATACATTTAACCCTCAAAAATATTAAAGTCAACAAATTCAGCTGCGGGACATTTTCAATTGCCGGTTAACGGAGCGTAAAATGCCACTTAAAAGAAATTATCTTACAATCTGAATCTGCTCAGGATAGAATTTGGTCTAAACGAGGAAGCAGGAAAAACAGTTAAGCTCACAAGTTGCTTGTTCGTTTAAACTTTTTATAAGTGACTTTTCATTCAGCGCAATTAAAAACTGGAAACTGTTCTCTTCGGCTTAACTTTTTAGTATTTATTCTGCGGAATTTCAACATATTTTTATAAGACTAAATGAAATTTATGAAGCTGTTTTTTTAGCTGGGCAAGGCTTATCTTGCCAGAAACTTAAAGTATTAAGAATTAACTTTAAGTACAGTGTTTTCCTATCCTATAATTATAATTATTTGTAGCTATTCATATTTAGATAATTATTTATATTTGATTATAATCGAACTATTTAGGTCTTCCACATACTTAAAAGAGTACCCAAAAACGTTGATTAAATTCCTCTTTTGTGTTATTATTTATTTATTATTTATTTATTTCCTAGTGCTACAAGTAGGAGTACTTTTTAATTAGTGCACTAGTCACTGTTGTAATTAACAGTGTTGAAAAACTAAAAACGGGAGCTGAGGTTTTGTGTTAAATTGTCGACCGACGTTGGTTGTGTTTATATTTTAATAAAATTGGACCGGAACTACTGTACTACTTACCCTTTTCCCATCTTTTTTCTCTATGTTGCTGACGAAAGGCAAAACAATGACCATGCGTTGTCCATGTGGCAGTCTATGAAAGATATTGTGAAACTAAAGTCCCCCCGGGCTCAGTGACAAAAGCCACAGAACACAAGCTCAGGGAACATACTCACATCCTGGCAGAGTATATCAGTTGGTCCATCGTCCTTGGTCTGTGCCAACAGCAAACCAATTGAATTATGTATAATTGTGGTTGTTCTCGGTTTTGTGGCGTTGTGTTTGTGGCCAAAAGCCCTAACACTGTCCAACTTCTGGTTAATATTTTTGGGGCTGCATTGAAATGCAGTCAAGCACAAGGATTTCAAGCTATGTTAACAAAAAGCTGACGAGCGTTTAGCAGCTGCCATAGAAAATAAAATGATTCGCTTTTGATCTCCCTTTTCTATATAAAATATTTCTCTTTGATTAGCTGTGAAAGGACTTAACGATAAAGCTGCTTATTTTCCATCATATTAGGTTCATATGTGGTTGAATTCAATTAAGGACAGACAATGAAATACAGATAGATTATGATTAACTAATTTTAGAAATATTAAAGACTACATTTTATGGGGCTGTTCAAAGCTGCGTAATTTAATAGAATGCTTTCCTCATTTTAATTAGCAATAACGTTCCTAAGAATATACACTCGCCAGAAAAACTATGCGTACACACTTTGTTTTACATTAACAGCTATTGTAAGTCAAGTCATCATAGTAAAAAAAATATATTTGGAAAGGTCGTTTAAATTCCGTTTGAATGATGCAAAAATTTCCTTAACCCATTAAGTACCCTTCGAAAATTTCGAACTTATGTAAAAGTCACTTTTCAAAACTTTTTTCCTCGATTTTTTACAAGAAAAAAATTTTCAAAAATATTTTTGCTAGTATTTTTTAAAATTTTTTGAAAATCCTAAAAATGACCATTTTAACCCATTTTTCCTCATTTTCATGCAAAAAGTGCCTTTTTTGCAGTTTTCAAAAAATTTTAAAAAATACAGTCGAACTTCCCTAAATCGAATCATCATTATCCAATAAAAAAGTTCGAGTTAGGGAGACTTCGAGTTAGGGAATTTTTTTTTTTTAAGTTTTTAAAAGAAACTACAAATGCATTCAATCATAAATACATTTCAAATTTGCAAATTTTTCTTGTTATTTTCAACAAAAAAGGATTCCAGTTTGTGCAAGACCTGTTAATATTCTCAAAAATTGTTTTTTTTCGTTCTTTTGCTGTATCCAGAAGAAGTTCCCGATTCAAATGTCATCATAATTAATATTTCATTTTTTAATATAATGAAAAATGTTTTTGCTGAGATACCATATTTTTCAGCAACTTTAATTTATTTGGTCTACTTTCAAGTTCCTTAACTACTAATAAGTTTGAATATTTCCTTAAACATTTTTAAACATTTTAGTACACTGATGTGCTGACAAAGAAGTACATTTCGAACATCTTTCCTTTAGCAATTTCTCAAGCCTAAATAATTGTTGATGCAATATTCTATCATATTGCATCACCATATGTTAATGTACATCAATATTACATATCCAAACGATCCGGTAACAAAATTATATAACAGAAACGATAAAGAAATTCAAACTTTATTGGAGATTTTCCCGATAAATTCGACTTACAGAAGCACGGGGCCAATATTTTTGTTCGAGTTACGGAGAAATTCGACTTATGGAAGTTCGAGTTAGGGAAGGCGATTTGTATGAAATTTGCTCAGTAAACGCTATTGCCACTCGATTTTGTTCGAGTTAGAGAAAATTCGAGTTAGGGAAGTTCGAGTTAGGGAAGTTCGACTGTACTAGCAAAAATATTTTTGAAAATTTTTTTTTGCAGTTACTCTTAGAATTGTTCCAAGAATTTTTTTGCATCAAAATATTTCTTGTAAAAAATCGAGGAAAAAAGTTTTGAAAAGTGACTTTTACATAAGTTCGAAATTTTCGAAGGGTACTTAATGGGTTAAGGAAATTTTTGCATCATTCAAACGGAATTTAAACGACCTTTCCAAATATATTTTTTTTACTATGATGACTTGACTTACAATAGCTGTTAATGTAAAACAATGTGTGTACGCATAGTTTTTCTGGCTAGTGTATATGCTTTACAGCGAAATTTATCGAAAGTTGTAGGTGCTATTCATTATTTAATTTTTAACTTAAACTAAGATCCCATAAATAAAACCTCTTGAAGAGGTAAAAGTCTAGTGACGAAAAATGTTTTTTTTAAAATAATTTATATGTAAAACCTAATATTATTCGTCACAAAATTGGATATCAGAATGAAATGGGGCATGAAAATGTTTTCGACGCTAGATTTTTACCTTGTAAAGAGGTTTCTTTTATAGAATATCAGAAATTTTGGAATAAGATATCAGAAATTGGCGATTATACCTACACTGGCGAACATAATTATTGGCACAGCAAACATTTTGAGATTTGGGGGCTTAATTGTTCCCTTATCGTTAACATATTGGCATCAATGGAGAGGTCATTTAAATTCCGTTTGAATGATATAAAACTTTCCTTAACCCATTAAGTACCCTTCGAAAATTTCGAATTTATGTAAAAGTCAATTTTCGAAACTTTTTTCCTCGATTTTTTCCAAAAAATGTTGGGATGAAAATCATAAAAATTTGCATTTTAACCCCTTTTTCTCCTACTTTTTACACAAAAAGTGCCTTTTTAGCAATTTTCAAAAAATTTTAAAAAATACTAGCAAAAATATTTTTTTGCAGTCACTCCTTAAATTGTTTGAAGAATTTTTTTGCATCCCAACATTTTTTGGAAAAAATCGAGAAAAAAAGTTTCGAAAATTGACTTTTACATAAATTCGAAATTTTCGAAGGGTACTTAATGGGTTAAGGAAAGTTTTATATCATTCAAACGGAATTTAAATGACCTTTCCATTGATACCAATATGTTAACGATAAGGGAACAATTAAGCCCCCAAATCTCAAAATGTTTGCTGTGCCAATAAATATGTTCGCCAGTGTATGTCTAAAAGTGTTTAGTGTTTGTAGAAATCTACGTCAGTACCATGGCCTCGATAATCATGAGAGTAAAACATGCAGAAAAACAACCTAGGCTTAAACCGATTAAAGCCCGCATTCTTACAAGCAAAAACAAACACACATGCCAATCGCAAAATAGGTTATATCTTTCAAACCCATCGGTAAAATTTTTGTGTCATACATCAAAAAACGCGAAATTTTACAAACTACAACATATTGACAGTTTTTGAAAAATCGTTAGCGTCGTTTCCTCAAAAACTGCCAAAATGTGGGGAAAAAACCCCATTTCATCTGTAGCTGTTTACCTAAGAGCCCTTCGAAATACCTTTTCAACGAGATATAGATCACAACTGTAGCTTCTATTCAATTTTAGCAGTTTTTAACGATTTCCCGCTAAAATATAGATTTTTCGAAAAAGTCGTAGGACAAATGTTTCTAGATTTTTGATAGGGAACAAGTCCTCATTCAAACATTTAAGATATTTCAACGCTTTGATACAAACAAACAAACAGACAGACCGGCTTTTCATCTCAATTTCGGAAGGACACTAATAATTTCAAAATTAATTATTTTTTGAACCAGTGGTCGGATTAAGGTGATTCGACTCGTATTTTTGATAAGAATAGTATAAAATTAAAAAAAAAACAAAACAAAAACGCTTCCAACGGCCCCATTTGCTCCACTCACTCAAATTTTGCCCCTCCCACTTACACCTGTTTATCTCACGAACCAGGTGAGTTTCCAAAAGTCTTAGTATGCACATTTGTAATTTAAATTGATACCTTTCGATCGTTATATAATTCGACCCGATCGGACAGTCATAGCAAATTTTCCATAGTAGTATATATTGCTAATCGCCTTTCGCACCCTTCGTGCTGCTTTCGTCACTAGCGCGGACTGCTGTATATTTATTTTACATTTATGTATGCAGAACTTTTTCTTGCTCGTATGAGTATGAGATTTTGCTTATCGCTTTACGTTGCTTCACTCCCAGTTACCCTTTCCCGCTCTTTTTTCTTTTGCCTTATCAGAAAATGCGCCATTATGACCAGGAACAGTGATAAGATCAGAAATGGAATGGAATCGCAACATTGACAGAGTCTCTTCCTTCCGTCATCAATTGCTCAGTTTGCTTTGAATGCTTCAGAAGCTTTTAGTGCTCGTTCTAAACACTCCACTTTGACCCCTCTCAAAGAGAGAGTTGTAGAGAGAGAGAGAAAGATAGAGACAGTGAGAGTGAGAGGGGTTAGCACTTCGAGAGGTCTCTTATCTGTAGGCGAAGCTGCTCTGCATTTAAAAGAATTTTTATAGCCATCTGCTGATAAGGCGTTTAAATGTATTTTTAGTTTTGAGTTTTTTCTGCTACTGACCAAAAAAACAAAATAAAAACACCACAATCAACAAAATAAATGAAAAGTTTGCAGTAATGTCGCATTTTCCTCCTTTTTGATTTTTAGGCCTGGCCCACAAGTTTATTCAACTCTTGTCTTAAGTGCAGTCACAACAACAGCAACAACAACGACAATGTTGTCAACAATCTGCAAATGCAGCAAATGCAGAATAATAATAATAATAATTAAATGTTAAAATGTTGAAACAACAACAAAATCAAGGCCATTACAGTTCATTGCTCAAGTAACAAGTGTTGCATCTGCCTTTCCTCTTTTTTTACTCTCTCTTTTTAATTCCAAGCGGTATTCTCGTTCTCCTTCTCCTTCTCCCTCTCCTCTGTCCTCTGTCTGTTGCTAGCACTTTTTGCTGACATTAAATAAAGTTAGATTTTGTTTTTATAATTATGTAATTTTTTTGCTTTGCATATTTTTATTATTATTTAAAAAGCATTTTGTTGAATACTTCTATAAAATACTTCTTAAAATGTAAAAAACAACGCTCACATCATAAATATTAACTTTTCACTAGAATCAACTAGACGAAGTGTGCATGAGTTTTTGTTTTTAAGTAAATAAATGAAAAAAATCCCCTCAAGTCTATTTTTAAACAAATTGCCAGCATTATTATCTGTAAATTATTGCTTACTAAAGGCAGCTGTTTTCGTTTTGATTCGTTTCAAATTGCATTTTACTATCCCATTCATAAGAAGTTTAGCTCATTAATGTATTTTAAACACATTTATTACTTTCCAGTAGGTTCTAAGTTATTCTTAATAGAACATAACACAATACGACGCATGTCAGGAATAGTTTTTCTTAAGAAATTCAAAACAAATGGCACTTGAAATTCAGCAAACACTTTAAATAGCAAAACAATAACAATCACAACAATGTTTATAAATCTGGTAGACAACAAAGTTGGCAAAATTAGTTCCACGTCGGAGTATAAAAATCATTGGGAGTCGCCTTTTAAAGAGTTTTTAACGCTTTATCGTTGTCTTAACTTGTTGTTGCTATCATGGGCATTGTTTATGTTTGGGCCACAAACCCGACCCGGCACTAAATTATGTTGTTTTAGCTTGGCATTAATGACTCTTTCCGACTCACTCTCTCTCTCTCTCTGACTGCCTGATACACGGCGACGGTGTCGTTGCCGTTGTCGATATGACCGGAAGCGCTGTTGTTTCATGGCCCATTCTCGTTTTCATTCCCATTTCCCATGCCCATGTCCATGTGCTAAGCCCTGGCTCTAGCCGCGCCTTCTTCGCAATGTGCCACAGAACTGTGGCAATGTTGCCACTGTCAACACCAACAGCCAACGGCGAGTGTTGCATACGCATAAATTAGTTCAACACCCACGCGCGAAGAAAGTTTGTATAAATTTCATAAGGTCGAGGAGGTACCAAACTTATCCAAAATGATTTGTATATTATCTGGGGAAAGTGATTTTTTTGTTGGAATACTATACTATAGTTAAATGATGATTGATTATGAATAAATTCAGTCACTCAGTAGCTTGTTTTATTGCCATTATTTGTTATCTTGTAATTATATATATATATTTTTTTTTTTTAAATATGATGCAATTTTTTAGCTTGATCATTACCTTTTTAGCTACCTAACTACTATTTAAGCACGTGTCTAATTTAAGAACATTTAATTCACTTATAATTGAAAAGTGTTTATAACCTGATCACGACACATAGCTGTATTTACAAGTTTTGTCAATAGTGTTTAGACTTTTTATAATTTATTATCAAATTACTTAACTCTTTACTATTTTTAATAAAATCAGGGAATCCCGTATAAAAACGTCAAACTTCTTTAAATATTTATAATATAAATCTAACATTACCTTTTAATTGTATAATTCATTAACTATGGCATTACTTCATTCTATGCTCCTTTCATAATTTATTTTTTTAGTATTTAATATTAATTATTATCATTACCTTTTTCTACTTCTTCATGCATTAAATTTTTCATTATTTAAATACTTTTCGAACACGACTCGTTGCCCTATTTATAGGTTTTAATTTTTGTCAGTAAGTCCGACATTTCTGCGAACCTGTCCTGTTGCCCCAGGCGTCTGTTGCGAAAGCGAATCGCAGCTATCATCATTATCATTATAATTATCATCCGCATTATCATTATTATCTACCATCCACCTGGGGCAGCTTCTTTGCTTAAGCTGCTGCTGCTTCTTGGGTTGCGTGGGCGTGTTGCGAACAATTTAAGTGTTTTTGTTTAATAAACAAATAAAGTCGATTGGCCCAACGACGCCAACAAGTCGCTTGAATCCAAAAGGGTTTCCAACGAAGTCATCTTTGGGCGGGTCCTATTAGCATTAATCGTTGCTTGTGTGTGTGCGTGTGTGTGTGTGTGTGTGCTTGTGTGCATATACCTTTAGACACTATGAACACACACTCATAGACGCACAGTCACAACAAATTTACGACTTTGGATCGCTTTTAACAACTGTTTGTTCTGCAATTTTGTGAACGCGAAATTTATTAAGCGCTTATTTTATGACCAGTTTGCTCAGCATTTAAGTAGGCGTGGCATATTGTATATACTGTATATACATTTAACATGATAGATAAATGAAAGTTTTATACAAAAATACACAGATAGTGGCAAAATCAGGAAAAAAAGGATGTCTTTGAGAAGTCGAATACTGACTACATTTTTATCAAAATAAAAGAAATAAAAGTGTTCTAAAAATGAATCTGAAAAATGAAAAGTTAAAATCTATATCTATATGTATAAAACTCTTTGTCCTGACTGACTCACTGACTGACTGACTGCCACATCAGCGTGCAGCCCAAACGGTAAGGGATAGAAAGCTGAAACACAACATAGATGAGATAATTTGATCGTGCAATAAGACGGCGTTCTGCGAAATTCGACCTGTAAGTGGGTAAAATTCGGGGTCAAAGGTCTCGGAAATGCTTAGTATAAAAACTTTTTTGTTTCTTAAGATATCTCAACCAAACTCACAAGCTGCATGTTTGGGACTGTTTCTTACATGCTGACCAAATTTTGTCAAAGTCGGATAACTATATCATATAGCTGCCATAGGAACAATCGAATGAAAATTAACCTTTAGTATGAACAACTTTTTTGTTTCTTAAGACATCTCTACCAAACTCACGGATTGTATGTTTAAGACTGTCTCTTACTTTCTGACAAAATTTGGTTAAAGTTCGATCACTATATCATATAGCTGCCATAGGAACAATCGAATGCAAATTAACCTTTAGTATGAAAAACTTTTTTGTTTCTTAAGACATCTCTACCAAACTCACGGATTGTATGCTTGGGACTGTCTCTTATATTCCGACAAAATTTGGTTAAAGAGGTTCGATCACTATATCATATAGCTGCCATAGGAACAATCGGATGTTGGCGGAGCCCCCTAGTAATATATATATATATACAATATATAATTAAAATCGCAATAATAACCCTTAAAATAAAAACACGGCCTTATTACTATAAAGTGGTCACATCATTTTTTATCTCCATAATTCATAACTACATTATTTATTTCGTTTAACTGGACTTACACAGTAGATATTAAACACAAAAAAAAGTGGCACAAAGAAGCTTTTTAATAACTTTTAGCGTCGTTGTTGGTAACTTTTATGCATTCGTTGTGTATTCAATAAGCCGAGTGGCGGTCGACGCTTACACTTTTTTTCATAGTATACTTTTCAGGGGCAATTAAGTTGACAGCGCTTTTTCTCTTTCATGCTGACTCCTTTTGCATGCCACATGCCACTCAATATACAGCTGTTGCTGCATTTTTTGAGTGCTCAGTAAATTGAAGATGTGACTATCCGTGGATACACCAATCCCTTGACTTTGTTGGGAAATCCTAGATAAGGGCAACTTACTTGGTTTGTCCTCATTCAACATGATGGCACTTGCCATCTTATTTTGCAAGTAAAGTCTCATTGCTGTCGCAGATGTTTCTAGGAAATATCCATGGATTCACTTGAATTATCCAAACGTTTTTCTGCTGTAACTTCAATGATTTTCATGTCTGGGTATTTTTTCTACACATAATACAGATTCCAAGTAAGGAGAATGATAGTAAAGATAGTTATAAAAATGTGTCTCATGTTGATTGACAGTTTGCGACACCAGTTGCTATTGCAAATGGTTTTTTTTATTTGCCCAGCTCGGTTGATTTAATACACGCCCACGTGTAAAGCCTTTCAAGGCCATTTTCTTGTAACACACACTTTGATTTAGTGCGATTGACATGTGGGCGACATTCCTGTAAGCAACCTGTGGCTTCTCTCGGAACTATCTGCGGACTTTAGCTTGAGATACTTTCAATGTCAGCTGAATGGACATTGAATTGAATTGTATAAGTTATAAACGGCAGTTCAAATGAGAATTCACAGGGATTTTCTCAGAGTTTTATCAAGGGGGGCATAAGTGGAATTCACCACAAACTTTTTCTTTCAATTGAGCTTGAGGCTTTTTAACCTGTAACATAATTGGCTAATGCTGAATTTAAAACTACGTTTGCTGAGTTCATCATTTGTAATCAGAATCATAAAATTCTGATTTCCTTGTAGTTAACAATTTGAGCGTTTTCTTGAGAACGTTCAGTTAAAGGAGCTCGTTGAAATTGTTACATTTACTACACCTAGAATAAAACTATTGGAAATTGAATGAAAAGTCATAAATAGTTTTTCTGATACCTTTACGACTCGCTCCCATTTTTTCGTTCTCAACTAAGCAAAGTCCCAAGTTATAATAAAATTTCATGACCAAGCGGAAGTTTTTCTTGATTTTTATAGTTTTTTTTCAGAATATTCTTTAAGAATTTTTAAAGCATCACTCGAAAGCTTTTTCTTTATTAATATCCGCTGATGCTATCAACAATCTTGTGCTTTTTTTTTATTTCCTGGAAGTTCTCTCCAATTTCTTGTTGACTTTTGTGTTTGTGACGATGGTCAACAAGCGCTTAGTGCCATTTCTTTGTCAGTAAGGAAATTTCGAAGGCCGGCGAATATTTAATGCTCTACCATATACATACTTCATAGTTTTGATTTATAGAACCACTTGAAATTTAATCAACAGTAATATGACAAAAAAATCTTTATAATATAAAAAATATACTGATCTTAAGGTAGTTTAATTTAATACTTAGAATAGAATTAATATTTAGAAAAAAAATATATATTTTAGATTTAATTTTTATCTTTTTATTCATAAATGTTTATGTTTATATTTATGTTAATATATTGGCTAATCCTGAGTTGCGGACGTTACATTTGCACGCAAATTCTCATGTTCAAACTGATGCAACTCGCGTTCAGATTAGAGAATTTTAATGAAATTTTCTTTTAAACCTATTTTAAGATAAAAGCCTTACTGTTTTTGAAAAAAATTAGGCTTGCTGAAGGTTCCGTTGCGGCCGTTACAAAGAATGGATGTCGATTTGAGGTTAACGTGAATTTGCACATGTTGGGTTGGGGAAAAAGAAATGTCGTATTTTGCAAATAGATGGCGAATTTTGAGCACATCTTGTGTTGTACTAATCGCATCGTGTCATATTATACAGCGATTTAAAGACGAGTGCAAATTTTTTTTTTTAATGATTTATGTGTATAACTTAATATTATTCGTCACAAAATTGGATATCAGAAATTTTGGGGCATGAAAATGTTTTCGTCACTAGACTTTTACCTCGTAAAGAGGTTTTTTTATGGGATTATTAAAAAACATGCAGTTTTTTGACAACTTTAAGTTTTTGCCCTTGGTTTAAAAATTTTCGGATTAGCCCAAATTCCATTTGCAATATATGATTTGTTTTAATATTTTCGTTTCGTTATCAACGATTTTGATTAATGCTTTGGTATTGTTGTTATTTCTGTCATCCATTATTTCAACATTGCAGACAATCTTTGCCATACTCAGTAAACCGTTAATTAAAGACTATAAGTGATTTCAAGTGTGTGTTATAAAGAAAGAAATAATTTTTGTTATATAGTAATTGTATAATTGTAACCATAACTTTTATTATATAGAACATACATACATATAATGACAAATGAATTTTTAAAAAAAGCATAATTTCTAAATTCAATAAAGATATGCTGGAATAAGTACCAGGGTATTTCCCTATATTATTATTTATTTTGCTAGCTTTCAAGTGAAATTTTTCGGCGCTTCCAGCTTAATTTTATTGATATTATTTGTTTAATTTAAATATTAAATATTATTTAAATATTCGTATCGTATACGTAATGCATGCTACGTATACTTAATATATTCAGTTATTATTTTTATTCGTAATCGATTTTGTAGTCAATTAAAATTAACATTTGTTTTTGCAGCTATGGATAAATGTAAACAGCCGTGCATAAAAAAACCAAATAACAACAGCAACAAGAACATTAACTTAATGAAAGTTTTAACGTAAAATTGGCTACAGCAACAGCAACAACAACGAGTGCAAGAACAACGACAAGTGGAAGCACAGAAGCAACAATTAAGAGAATTCTTTTTCAAGAGCAGCGACTGCATAAGTTGTCGCTGTTGTGTTTTTTTAACAAAAACAGCAACAACAACAAGCACACAGCAATAACAACAACAAAATACAAAAAAAAATCGCGTGAGTATGAAGCATTTTTACAGCTGTTTAATTATTTGTGTGTGCGTGTGTGAGTGTGTCTGTGTCTGTGACAGTTTGTTTGAGTTAATAAATAAATTATTAATATTTATTGCAAGGAACAATTGTTGGTGGAAGGAAGGACGGAGGAAGCGGGAGCACTCCAAGCATGTGTTATTAAATGTAGAGATTTCGCGCATGGGGTAAATTTATTTAACTTGACAAATATCAGCTTTAAATGGTTTTAAGAGTCTCATTGACTGGCCCTTAGTCACAAAAATTCACAAATGAATGTTCAAAATTACCAGATATAAGAATACAAAATAGTTAGGGTATTCAGAATCTCTGATATTTGTGTTATTTGATAAAGTGATATATGTTGTAATGACAACAAACGCACAGAAAAAATTTTATTACACCAAAAATGCCACAATTTGTCGTATTGAGAGAAAATTATAAGTAGAGAAGGATTGCCAGACTGTTAAAAGTATCTAACGAAATATGGTCACACTGAGGTTGGTATTGGTATTGGTTGTAAAAGTAAGTAATTTTTCTTGGTCCGGTGGCTCAATGGTTAGAGTCGCCGAACTGCCAGAATTAGAACTTTCAGTTCAATAACTAGGGTTCGAATCACACAAATGACAATTTTAATGATTGTACCTTTGGACAATTTTTAAATCTAAATAAAGAGATACAAATTATTTTAAATTATTAAATTGATTTTTTACAGTGGCAAAAGCATTAGAAAAGACAAAAGTAAGAGAGGGTGACACCAAACGCATGAGCGTGAACGAAATATAAAGAAAGCTTGCTTTATACAAAACAGCTGTGCATTGAAATTAAACTCATTGAACTGGGGATTTATCACAAATACGACAATAGAAACTTAAAAAGTCCACTCACTAGCTACAGTGTAATAAATTTGTCACATAAGACAAATATCATAGTTTTTGAATACCCTAAGTAATTAGATTGAATTCGATTTTTATGTGAAACAATTTTAGTATTTTTTTTATTCCATCAAAACAAACTTTTTTTTTTTATACAAATTATAAAACTCAATAGGCAGCTTTTAACCAAATCAATTTTCTGACTTTGCTAATTGTTTAAATACTTAATCGCAATGTAACGTACGACACGTGTTTAGGCTTTCCTACACTACTCTCACATGCAAGTGTAATTGTAATTGTAATTGTAAATACCAGTATTTGGTATTTTCGTATCATGCGCTTATTCAACGCTCTCGCTCAACGTTGCAACCTCAAAGGCTGATTCATTGGTTTTTGTGTGTTCGTTTGCATGCCGCAGGCATTTTGCCAAACAACATTGGAAATCGGAAATTTCTGTAAAAACGGTTTTGGGAGAAATGCCAATAAGCGTCATGCCAAAGAGGCAACAATTGAATACTTGTTGCTAACTTTAAATATCAAGTATACGCAACGTTTGACAACTAAATCGCAAGCAAAGGTGAAGCGCATTCATCATAATCATAATCATACGCGTACTTTGGATAAACGATTCAAATTAAAAATTGTGATGCCGGAAGTAGATAATGCGACTCACATGGCATTATCTTAAGCTGTCGCTTGATCTTGGTGTTAATGAAAGATCAAGATCAGTTCGGCCCACAGCTAAACAAGAGAGAGAATTACGCTGAGAAACGAGAACTGAGTCTGAAACGGAGACTCGACTAATTCACACATTTATTTCAACATCGCACAATGTGCATAATAGTCACATATGTTAGACATACATACATATATCTCTATATAAACAATAATATATATGTATTATTTATAGAGCTAGAGCCGCGACATATAGACAACCACAACCGCAAGATATGTCTATTTTTTTCCTTCTTATATTTATTATTATTGTGAATGATAAATTAATGATAATTTTAAGATTACATTTGTAGAAGCAATAAATTTGGTGCGCGACTTGTGTTTTTGTTATTTCTATATTTGTTGCTGTTTTAAAAATAAACCAACACGTTACACAGTATTAAGATTAATAGCGACATTTTTACATCGATTAGCATCAGTCCCGAGGCTATAATAATATTATGAATCATAATGGAAGAAAAAAGAAAATATGATTTTTTTTTTATTAGAAAGCAAACTTTAGCGATTGATAATAATTTTTTAATATGTCGACTGAATAGGAATTGGAGATTTAGAATTAAGTTGAGAAATTACTACGTTTATTCGGTTTATGTTTTATATCTCAATGCATTTAAATGTATTTGCTGAATTAAGTTTAAAGGCAGAATTCATAGTCAACTTTTGTGTGTTGTTTGAATTCATGAATTAGTGCTTATTCTCACATTATTTATAGTATTTCATGAATGCTAATAAAAGGAAACTAATCAACTTTTGGCTTAATAAGCTTAAGATGCTATTTAAAAACAGCCTAGAGCTTTAAAAACTTTCATTGACTGATTAATTACCGCAAAAGGCATTAGAAATTGTAATCGCCGGCCTATTCTAAGTTTTTTCGAGCTAGCCAAGTTGTCGCCTTTGATTGATGAGCTGGCGCCAAGTTGTTCATCATATTCGTATGAGTTTTAAGCTAATTAATGAAATCACCCTCTGCCTACTTGCCTGCCTGCCTGCTGTTCACAATTGAAATGCTATCAATTTCAAATGCCAACAATAACATATGTGAAACACTTGATTACTCGGCTCAAGATAACCAAATCGATTCATGTCGACAAACAATGCACAACAACAACTTGTTTTTGAGTGTGTGCTTGTATAACATTTAACAATTTAATCACTTGAAAATGCCAGTTATAAGAACTGGCAACGTTCTTAAAGCTCCTCAAGTGCTGCCATTTGACGTTTAATTGCTATTTAACAATTTTTGTATTCTTCAATATGGTTTTATTTTTGTTTCTGTTTTTTTTTATTTTACTTCGTCGTCAATGACAGAGCGTCAAAATAACAATTAGATTGGCTAATAAGCGAGTCTTAGACAATGCCAAAATTGGTTTCCATTCGGTTTCAATCTCTCAATGGCTCTCGATGTGTCTGTCTAGACTTTAGATACCCTCGGGGGTGAATGGCTTCCGCAATGACTCTAAGCTTTTGAATCTAAAGAAATTCGACCATTCAGATTCAGATTCAGTTTTAAATTTTTCGCTTGCTGTGGTCTCAATGAATTTATTCTTTTGTGAGCGGATTTTTGAAAGTGAATTTGGAATTAAGTAAAATTGAAATCGACAGTTAATTTTAGGAACAGAAAAGTTTGGTAAGGAACTAATAAATTAATAACTTTACAAAATTTTTATTCAAATAGCAGTTTAAAATATAAAATTAAAAAACTTAAAATAAGTTAAAGTTGCGTGAAACCTTTAAATAATCCCAAAAAACCAATTGATTAGATTCACTAAAAAAAGCAACAAAATCTACAAAAACTGTTCTCAAAATGAGTTCAACTCACAGATATTACAAATTTCCAACAAATATTGCTTGATGCTTTTGACCAGATCAACAATGTTGGTCAATTAGTCATAACCAAATTGCCTATCGATAACAAAGCTCTTTTGGAAGCTTCAGATTTATGCGATAATTGTCTGCGAATTATATGGAAATAAATCCAATTAAAATCAGTTTATCTCGCGCCGAAGCACTCGAGGCTCTTTTGGCTACGAGTAGTTTCCAATTAATTGATGTTTCTGTTTTTTGGCAGGTGGTTTCCGAGCTCAAATTGGGGCTATCAATAAAAACTAACAACAACAGCAACAAAATCAAACAATTTATCATACAATGTCAAAGTTTTTTCTCTCTCTTTTTTCACTTTTTCCCCCGCGTGTTTTGTGGTTTTTGTGTGGTTTTATTTATTTTTTGTTTAAAGCTGACGTTGGGATTGTTATTTGAATTTGTTTTGCGGCTTGTGACTGCCGCCTCAGTGGCTGGGCACGTTTTGAGCTCATCTCGTGGTTTTCTTTTTAGTTCTTTTTTCACTCTTTTACTTTGTTTTTATGGGCGAAGCCGGTAAGTGCTTATGGTAATCGTTGAGGCCTTTTAATTAATGCCTTTTAGCTTTCCCAACTGAAGAAACAACGAAAGACCGAAGAAATAAAGAAAAATGAGAATTCTCTGTTGTCGCGTGGCCAGACAATGACTAATACTACATTGTTGTTGTTTGTTACTATTGATGTGGTTTTTGGTCTCACTTTCGTACAAGTTTTTTTTACGCTATCTACGTGGGGGGTTAATTAACTTTGTGCGTAAGGCGAGAGGAATAAAGTGGGAAGCCCCCTTCTGAGTTAAGTAAACAAATTGCACTAATTTGTGTCTTATTATTTAATAACAAAATAAATAAACTAAAGCCGACAATTTAACAGTCAACGTTTTCTGTTTGAGTGTGTGTGTGAGTGTGTGTGTGTGTGTGTGTGTGTGTGCGTGTGTGTAGACCAATTAACCCTTTTTATTCCACACTTGTCGGCGCTTTCTGCGCAATTATTTTATGGCCATGTTACGCTCCTTGTGCTTAGATCCTTCAGTCGAAGCACATTTCCAATTAGGAACAATCAATGTCGCCGCAAGATGACAAAGGGCGCGACCAACAACAACAAAAAGGGCACAGGGCACACCTTGACCTCAGAGAGAGAAGAGAACTCTCTTTAAATTTGATTGCTCGACTGCATTTCGTTAAATTATCACCGAGGGAAATCTATCAGGCAATGATTAAATTTAATCAACTGTTTCGTACAAATAAAATGGAAATATATTATAAAAAAAGTGAAAGGAAAAGACGGTAGTTAATTGAAATAGAAGTCAAATAAAGAAAGATTTATTCAAGTAATATTTAAACGAATTTAATTGATTTCTCCTAAACGGATTTGTTCAGAACAAATCAACATTTACCAAAATTCTTACAAAAAGTAAAAGCCCAAAACAGGTCTTTATAGATTTATTACCAAGCCGATCATTTGTGTCTCGATAAATTCGATAAAAATGGGATAGTTCGAATTAATCATTTCTATTTTTATGCATTGATTAAAGATTTTTAAAAATAAACAGCATTCTACATTCTACAAAGTTGCGTTTTAAAAGTATCAGTTATGTTATTGTTGTTATGTAGTTTTCAGCGCTTATTTAATTATTAGATACTGTTTTGTGATTTGTCAATAATTTACTCATCTTTTTATTGATTTTATTTATGATTAATTTGATATGGATATTTTCATAAATTTGTAGCTTATTTATGAACATTTTGATAAGTTTAATGAGTAAGTTTGAAAAACAGAAATTATTTAAATTCGTCACGATGACAATTCACAATTATTATACTCTCTATCTTTCTCTCTCTCTTGTTTTTCTGTACATCTGTCTCTATTTTTTCTAGTGTTTATTCTTTTTTTTATCAGACATGTATGAACATTCCCAGTAATTCAACATTCATTGCACCCTTTTTTTCTTGTTGTTATTATCGTTGTTGTTGTCGTTCGATTTGGCAGTCATTAAACCATAAATTTTTATTTATTACGCTCGAATTTTTTCTGTATTTTTGCTGAACAGAATTGGATCGATTTGCCAGGCAGTCGAACCCCTGACTGCATTATGATTATGTTATTGGGTGAGACTGCAATCAAACGCCATTTTTATCTCTGTCCTATTAATATGTACAGGGTTGCCCATATTCGACGGACCCATCTGGCAACTCCATAACTTTTGACAGAGATGTCAGATCGCTTAATGACATACCGCGTTTGAAGCGTCAGTCCAAGCAGATTTTTACCAGATACACGCCACGCGAGCGCTCTGAAATAGTTGAAATTTACATTCAACAGAACAAGTCAATTGTGAAAACTCAACGTGCTTTTAAAAAATTAAAAAATGTGAAAAGTGCGCCTTCTAAGAACACCATTAAGCGTTTATACGAAAAATTTTCGACTGGTGAGGCTCTTTCTAATCCGAAGAGGCCAAATAAAAGTCGACCAAGGCGATCGGCCGAGAATATCGCTGCCGTACGAGCCAGTGTTGAGAGGTCCCCAAGAACATCCCAAAAACGCCGTTCTCAGCAGTTGGGCATGATTTGACGCCGCCTGACTTCTTCTTGTGGGGATATTTGAAGTCAAAGGTTTACGTTAACAAGCCAAGGACCGTAGAAGAGCTTAAGGACAACATTCGTGAAGAAATAGCCGCTATTCCGGCCGAAATGTTGGCGAAAACGATGGAAAATGCTGCAAAAAGGGCACAATACGCCATCAACGCCAGAGGCGGCCATTTGAGAGATATCATATTCAAAAATTGATGTAAACAAATCTACTTGGAACAAATTAAATGATTAAGATTGCCAACCGCCAAATTTTTATTTTTTTCTTTGATTTTTTTAAAAAAAAACATGGTCCGTCGAATATGGGCAACCCTGTACATATTCATGTAAAATCAATGACTAGCAGAAGACTAAAAACCCTTTAAATAGTTTCAGCGGCAGCTGATTATTTGATCTACTGAAAAACACAATTTTATTTAAATAGTCTTATTAAAAAAAAATGAATAGGTTCTTCAATAAGTTATATACAGAGGTGTCATTAAAATCGCAAGCGAAATAGAATTCCGCAGAAAGAAATTCCGCGAGAGATTTAATGTTTTTAGCATTTTCACCAACCTTTTCGAAAGGGTTTGATTAGCAACTTTTTAAGTTTATCATTGCAGAACAATAAGCTTTTATTCTATTTATTTATGTAATAATTGATTTTGTTTAGCTAAAAAAAATTTAAAAGTAATTGGCGCGACAAAATAAAAGTTACTCGAAAACTCTAGCAATTGTATGCCATTAGTCTGGCAACTCTTAGTGAAAAATGCTTTCACAAACTGCACAATAAGTTAAACATTTTTTTTCAGTAAAACTTGATCAACCTCAAAAGACATATTTTTTTAATGCTTAATTTAAAGAAAAGTGAAGTGGTTCCATATATTTTATTCAAATACCTTACTTCTAATTCTGACTAAGAAAGGTGGCATCGCTGGCCCTGACGTCGAAAATCTAAATCGGACTAGGTGGCAGCATCGGACGTCAGCGGATATAGCGCTAGTTCGTTCCGCACAAAATTATTTTGCGAAGTGAAATTAAATTGAAGTGAAATTCAAGTGAATGCGATTTCTGGGGCACCCCTGATTATTTTGTCTAGGGTATACCAATATAAAAGAGAAGCGAACTAGAGAGAGAGGTGTCGTTTTTGATAATGCCGACCAACTTAAATGAGGCAAATGAAATTTCTATTTATAGACCAGTGAGTTTAGAGAGCTTGTAAGATAGTATTTAAACAAATAGCCCAACTAAAGCTATTAAAATATTATTTTTAATCCAAAAACATCGAAAAAAAAACAAAACAGGCGGTCGAGAACAAGTTGACGTTGCTTTTTCGCTTTTTGCTCTTTGCATATCGCTTTAATTTAATCACTTGGCCCGTTGTATAATATATATATTTTTGTACTTTTTTTTTTTCCAACCAAAAGCTATTTTTAGCTGTACTTGTATGTATTTTTAAATGGCCTTGTACTACAACGCTACAACGCCGCCTGTTTTGTTGACTGGAGAAGATCTTGGAGCCAAAAAAGTCAATGAGTCGACGTCGTGTTTTAATAATAAGTCGATCATACTAACTAGTTTTCGATTGTTGTTAAAGTTGTAGATGCTGTATCACAACTTATCTTCAAGGACATCCATTTGGGCTTAATTTTATTATTCTGTCAGAGAATTAAACATTTTCATTTGTAATTCTCAATTAGTTTGAGCACAAGTTTGCTTAAAGTCTGGGCCGTTTTTTCTTTTATTATTAAAGGATTTGTTTACTGTGTTACTTTTAAGTTTATATTTGCTCGTTGTATTTCATGAAAATGAAAAGGAGTTAAGATGTAGTGAATGAGAGTGTTTGATTAGAAAATACCCTGTAGTTGCCTATTGTATATAGGATATGTAAATTCTAATTAATTCCTTAATCAATTTGCTTTACAAAATTATTAAAGACAAAATTCTATAAATTATATATTTATATGTAAAATAAAGAACTAAAAGTAAAATAAAGATATGTGATTACATTTAAATTTTTTTTTTTTAATAATTTACTGAATAGCCTAAAAATGCTAAACAAATAAAATAATATAATCTTCACATAAATTTAAGCAACCCGACGGCTTATGCCTATAGGGTATAATGAGAGTGGCAACTAAAGCTCAAATATCAACTGCTGCTGGGACTGAGAATGAACGCATTAGAAATGTTTTCTCTTTCATCCGTGAGAGACTGAAAGACAGAGAGACAGAGAGACGGACAGTCAACCAGGCCAAGATGCCTGGCAGCCAAAGTGTCGAGACGGACTCTAGCGACTCTCCTGCAGTTCATTCAATGCGACTGCTGGTGGCACCAACTTGGCCACTTGGGTGAGACTGGGTGGCTGGTGGCCTGGTGTTGGCTGCTGGGATGGATGGCTTTAACTAGTTCCCAGGCAGGTTGCAGCCTGGTGGTTGCCTGGTTGCCTTTCTGTCTGGCTGCCTCGCTGTCTGCCACTGCACGCAAAGTGGTTTAACTGGTATTATTATTAATATTAGTAATGCCAACTAGAGTGTCTAGCTATGCACATAAATATATGTACATGCATATATATACATACACATATACTACGTAGTCGTTTC
>JBAMBK010001664.1:0-27166 GCA_037043435.1 Drosophila suboccidentalis | reverse complement strand
ATCCGATGCAACTATCATATGGTGCCTGTGGCGTATTTCCATCAAGGCGAAGAACTTCCAGTGAGTGAGTCGTCTTCTCTTTTTTTATTATTTTTTAAAGTTGTGCATTTGCCATTTGAATTTCGCATTTAGTTTAATCTCGATCACAATTTACTCACAGATTGTTATCTCAATTGATTGCAGGAATATAAGCTCATCAATGGATCGATTGATTGGCCATCGGGTGGAGAGAAGCCCACGGATGAGCCCATGTGCGGATTTGCCAACGAGCTGTGCAAAAAGGACGACACACATTACACATCCACCGTGGCGGCGGTGGTGCTGGGTGTATTATTATTTTGCTCCGGCGTCGTCACCATGTCCATCTATCGCAAGTGGAAGATCGAGCTGGAAATCGAGGGTCTGCTGTGGAAGATTGACATTTGCGAAATCAAAGGATATTCCGGCAACGAAATTGTTTCATCTCCCAGCAAAGTATGCTTAAATGATCTCAACTCGCTTATGCCCTGCTTTAATTTGTATCTATATCATTAGGTCAGTCTGATGAGCGCCCAGAGCTATGGATCACGCTGGTCCCATCAGTTTGTCACGTCGACGGCGAGACTGCGCGGCGCCGTTGTCCGCATCAAGGAGCTGAAGTTCCCACGTAAGCGCGACATCTCGCGAGAGATCATGAAGGAGATGCGTCTGCTGCGTGAACTGCGCCACGATAACATCAATAGCTTCATTGGCGCCTGTGTGGAGCCCACACGCGTATTGCTAGTCACCGATTATTGCGCCAAGGGCAGCCTCTACGATATCATCGAGAATGAGGACATCAAACTGGACGACCTGTTCATAGCCTCACTCATAAATGACCTCATCAAGGTGCGCTAATATCATTATTTATAAAAAGTCAGGGGTGCCACAGAAATCACTTCAGTTTTCTTTAAATTAAGCATTAAAAAATAGGTCTTTTAAGGTAAATCAAGTTTTACTAAAAAAAACCTTTAACTTATTGTGCAATTTGTGAAAACGTTTTTCACGAAGAGTTGCCAGACTAATGGCATACAATTGCTAGAGTTGTCGAGTAACTTTTATTTTCTCACGTCAGTTACTTTTAAATACTTTTTAGCTAAACAAAATCAATTATTACATAAATAAATTAAATTATATTAATTAAATAAGAATAAAATTTAAAGCTTATTGTTCTGCAATGATAAACTTGAAAAAATTGCGAATAAACCTTGGGTAATTGTAATCCTGAGAAGGTGTCAACCCTTAGCAGCCTAGTTCGAAATGATTGGTGAAAATGCTAAGAACATTAAATCTCTCGAAGTTCTGTGGCACCTCGGAAATCTCCGTGCGGAAATGCTTTCTGCGGAGTTCTATTTCGCTTGCGATTTCTGTGGCACCCCTGAAATATTCGTCATTTTGATTTAATTCAATAAATTAATATAAATGTTGGCTTAAAAAATAAATAATTGGAATAATAATTAAATCACAAAATTACAAATTTAACAATAATATTCGACAAATAATTTGAAATTTATCTTTTAAATTCGATTTGATTGCTAATTTTATGTGCTTTATTTAGGGCATGATGTACATACACAGTTCACAGCTGATCTATCATGGCAATCTCAAATCCTCGAATTGTGTGGTCACCTCCCGCTGGATGCTGCAGGTCACCGACTTTGGTCTCCACGAGCTGCGTCAGTGCGCCGAAAGCGAGTCCATTGGCGAGCATCAGCATTACAGAAGTTGGTTAAATTCTTAATGATAGAGATGATACGATTTTAATAAATTCTTGTTTAATTGCAGATCAATTGTGGCGAGCACCGGAGCTGCTCCGGAATCATCATATGCACGGCAGTCAGAAGGGAGACGTTTATGCGTTTGCCATAATTATGTACGAGATATTTAGTCGTAAGGGTCCGTTTGGACAAACCAACTATGAACCAAAGCAAATCGTGGACTTAGTTAAGCAGCTGCCAGTTAAAGGCGAGGAGCCATTTCGGCCAGAGGTCGAATCGATCATAGAGGCCGAATCCTGTCCAGATTATGTCCTGGCCTGCATTCGGGATTGCTGGGCGGAGCATCCCGACGAGCGGCCCGAATTCGGTGCCATACGGTGAGTTGAAGTTTTCATACTACATTCTTTTTTTAGCGTCAGATAATAAATAATAACCAGGGACCGTAACTGTTATAAGTTTTAAAATCAGGGACCGTAATTATTATGAGTTATATTATAAAAATGACATAGTAATGATTATTAAAAGATTCTTAAGGATTTTCTTCAATGATAAAGATTAAATTTGAGCGAAAAAAATAAAACTCACAAGTAATCATTATTCGTGATTTTTATTTTTTCATTTAAAATATAACTCACTTTTAAAAAAGATTACGTAATCACAAAGATTTGTTTTTGTATTTTATGGGCTCTCTGGGTTTCTTTTAAAGGGATATGCAAAAATACTTTGTGAAAATCCTACACAAAAGCCATGAATTTAAAGTGAGTTTTATTTTGAGCGAAAAAAATAAAAATCAGAAATAATGATTATTTGTGAGTTTTATTTTTCGCTAAAATTTAATCATTATCATTATTTCTTTTTAATATGTATTCCAGTCATTGATTTTTTGATGTGAAATAATTTCAATAATCATTATTTGCGGTGCCTGTTTAAAATAAAAATTGCAAATTTACAATTATTTTCAAATTAATATTTTAAAGTTACGAAATAACAATTATATTTAATTTTTATTTAAAAAGTCAAAAACAATCATTAAAATTCAATTTTGAATAAAAGTTGTCAAATAACACTTTTTTTTCATTTTTTCAATAAAAATAAAAGATAAGAGTTATTTTTGATTATTATGAAATAAGAGTTAAAGAGAATATCTTTTGAGCCAAGTGGTGTATTACCAAAATATGCTTGATCTATGATTCGAGACCTTTCATATGATACATAACATGTCCTTTAAGGACGAAATTAAGGATCCGACTTTTTCTGTTATATTTCATTTTTTCTTCAATATTCTGTAATATATGTATGTAATATGCGTGTGAAGTAATTATTGGCAAACAAAATACCAATTGATACTAAAAATACGAAAAATATACTAGATATCCTTAAAATACCAAAAAATAGTATCACTATAACTTTTATTTTTGATTTTTAAAATAAATGTTACGGAATAACTCTTATTTGAAACTTTTAAAATAAAAATCATCTTTTATTTTTTTTTATTGACAAAATCAAAAATATGTGTTTTTTCACAACTGTTATTTAAAAATTGAATTTTTATGATTATTTTTGACTTTTTAAGTAAAAATTATAACTTAACAATTAAGTTTGATTTAAATCTTATAAATTGAAAATATAAGTTTTTGACTGATATCGATAGTCCCGACTGAAATAGGAATTTTGATGTTTACCATTTTACTATATATTATATTTCCTTCACATTGATTTTTTTTAGTTGAAATTAGCATTCATAACTCTTATTTGCAGACCCTGATAATAATCAAATATATTAAAACCATTTTAAAATTTTCATAATAAAAATCAACTTTTTATTATATTGTTGCTTTGAATTTTCACAGCAATCGCCTGAAGAAGATGAGAGGCGGCAAGACCAAAAACATCATGGACCAAATGATGGAGATGATGGAGAAATATGCCAATAACTTGGAGGATATTGTCACGGAGCGCACACGTCTGTTGTGCGAGGAGAAAATGAAGACGGAGGATTTGCTGCATCGCATGCTGCCGCAATCGGTGGCAGAGAAGCTGACCATGGGGCAGGGCGTGGAGCCCGTTTCCTATGATTTGGTAAGGCATCAAAAGGATAATCATATTGACAAAAATATGTAGAGCATTGAAGTTAATGGATATTATTTATTAGGAAACATTAACATTTTTGTTTCGTTATTGTTGTTCTTTGGAAAAAATGTATACTATATAGCAGACAAATGTAGAAATAGGAAAATGTTTCAAGTTAATATGAAAGAGGCAAATCTATAATGCTTATCGGTCTTTTTTCACTCCATTAATTTCAAGTGCTTACGTAATTCTTCGATGTTTCGATATATCTTTTTACCTTTAGGGGTATTCTATAAATTGATATTGATTTTGATTTAGATCTTAAAATCTTAATCGGTTGATGAAACGTTACAAAAAATGTTAAATAAATCAAAATCAAATCAAAATAAGCCTCAGAGGTAATTTTATAAAAACTCGACATGCGAAATAGTATCTTCAATCTGTATATATCTCACTCCCATGCACTCTTATATGCGTCAAGCTTTGTGTATCGTACAGTGATCCTTCTTCTTATAGTCTCTTGCAAGCAGTCTTAAATGCTTTCCATCTTTGGTGCCAAGCTAATTTATTAAATCTTAATAGTTCCAAATGTAAAGTTATGACTTTCTATAGATCTTCCCGCAATATTTCTCAGTATTCACTTAATGACATTATATTGGAATGCTTGAATGATTCCGAAAGATCAGTTAATGACTTGGGTATAGTTCTAGATCATAGTCTGAAATTTGATAAGCATATTGCTATAGCTGTCAATAAAGAATGGGAGCAATGGGTTTATTAAGCGATGGTCCAAGGAATTTGATGATCCCTTTACCACTTAACTTCTGTACACGTCTCTTGCTCGTCCGATTCTTGAATATGGATCATGTGTGTGGTCCCCTCAATATGAATCCTATCGTGCCAGGATAGAGTCTGTTCAAAAACAATTTTGAATTTTGATTTTTGCTCTTCGTGGCTTGAGTTGGAACTCAGAGTTGGTAATTATGCTTGGAGTAATGTGAAGTCACAAATTACTGCAGGGCCATATTGACTCGGCTAATTTGTTTGATGAAATAACCTTCTACGTACCTTTTAGAATAACTCGTAGCTTTAATACTTTGTACCTTCAACATTGCTCCACTAACTGGGAACTGCATGAACCTCTTCGTATTCTGTGTGCAGATTTTAATACTCTGTACCGTACGATTAATATCGAGCGCTCTCCGCTCACTATTAAAGCCTCTATATTATCATGTTTAACTAGTCTAACCAACTAACTACTCATTAATATTACTTTGGTATGATTGGGTTATTCCTGGGTTTCATTTTAGATACCCTAGAGCAGCAAAGGGCACGAAATTTGAATTAGGGAGCAGGCGCTGGCTCCGGAGCCATTGCGTGCCCACCGCTGCCCTAGAGAGTAAATAATAAAAAAAATAATAAACAATAAATAAATAAATAATTAATATAGGGCTTGTTTCTAAACTTCCTCTTCTTAAAGATTATTATAACAGTTCGCTTTCTGTATTATTTGCAGGTCACGATCTACTTCAGCGACATTGTGGGCTTCACGGCCATGTCGGCAGAGAGCACACCGTTGCAGGTGGTTAACTTTCTGAATGATCTCTACACGGTGTTCGATCGCATCATTCGCGGCTACGATGTGTACAAGGTGGAGACCATAGGCGATGCCTACATGGTGGTAAGTGAATCCAACCAACTGATCAAATCCAACTCAATTCCATCCAATCAATCTAATGATGATTCCCTTTGTAGGTCTCTGGTTTGCCCATTAAGAACGGGGATCGTCATGCGGGCGAGATTGCATCCATGGCGCTGGACTTGCTGCACGCAGTGAAGCAACATCGCATCGCCCATCGTCCCAACGAGACGTTGAAGCTGCGGATTGGGATGCACACGGGTCCGGTGGTTGCCGGCGTTGTGGGTCTCACCATGCCCCGATACTGCCTGTTTGGGGACACGGTGAACACGGCCTCGCGCATGGAGAGCAACGGGGAGGCGCTCAAGATTCACATATCGAACAAGTGTAAGCTGGCGCTGGACAAGCTCGGCGGTGGCTACATCACCGAGAAACGCGGCCTGGTCAGCATGAAGGGCAAGGGCGAGGTGGTCACCTGGTGGCTGACGGGCGCCAACGAGAACGCGATCCAAAAGAAGCTTGTGGACATGATGGATATGCCGCCGCCGTTGTTTAGTCGACCCCGCAAGAGTCCCAAGCTAAATCCGGACTCCAGGCAGCCCAGTTTGCTGGGCATGCACAATTGTGGCGCCGGATCGCGACGCCAGAGCAGCGTGCCACGTCCCACGGATGTGGATTCCACCTACAGTCTGCAGGGATCTGTTTACCAGGTGGCACGCGAATCGCCGCGTCTGCCAGCCAAGCGGGAGAGGGAGCGGGAAAGGGAACGGGAACGACCATCGATAAATGGCTTGGGCGGACATTTTGTGGGCGGTGCATTGCTGGAGACCGCCCAATCCTCGCTCAGCACGCTGAATCATTCCGATACAAATGAAACGAACTGTGATACTAACGACGCCGCCAATCTCGATGGCGAACTGGAGTTGAATGGCGGCTTTGGAGCCGCTGTTTCCCCCGCTGCTGCCACCGCCGCCGCCGCCGCCGCTGCAGCTGCTGGTCTCATCCGTCAGCCGAACGCGCTGCACAAACCGCTGGCCATGGTGCGACCCCATCGGATTATAAGTGCGGCACAGCTGCTGCCCTTGGATCACGGGTCATTCCCTGCAGCGGGAGCGGCCACCACAACTGCACATCACGTGGCCGAGCTGCTGTTGAGGGAATCCCGCTCCTTGGACCCGATGCCGATGCAGCAGCTGCGCAAGCGACACGAACGCGTCAAGTTGCCGCCCTCGAAGCTGTCCAAGAACAACTCGCGCTCCCTGGACACGGGCGTCTCGCTCATCAGCGGCAATCCCAATGGCGAGGCGGCGGTGGACGATGATTTGGATGCGGATGATCTGGCCGTCAATCCGGTGGATGCCAACGATGGCTATGACGATGAGGTGGGTCTGCTCATGCGTCACGACAACGGGCAGCTGCCGGCGCTGCGCTACTCGAGCAGCTTCGCCAATGCCCATCCCAATCCCAGCATTGTGCCCACCGGTCTCAGCAGCACCAGCGGCAGCAGCAGCAGGCGACGCACCAGCAATGTGTCCACCAACTGTGCCAAGCACTTGAACAACAATTGCAACGGCGGCATGAACACTGAGGAGGAGCTGCAATCGCCGCTGCTGCAGCGTCAGGCATCCTTGACCACGCCACCCGAGGAGCTAATGACGCGCTCCAAGCGCTGGCATTCGGCGGAGCACATGGAACCGGGCGTCACCGGACATGGCAACAGTGTCAGCTATGCCGCCGACATTGACGAAGGAGGCGGCGGAGGCGCCTTGGATGCACACCTCGGATTGGGCATCAATCAGCGGACGCCAAAGGGCAGCAGCGGCAGCGGCAGTGGCAGCAGCAAACTGTTGCCCAGTTGGGTGGCCAACTTCTTCAAGGGCAACGGCATGCGCAGTGGCAACGGCACCGAGTCCACGCTGCGTCGAGTGGGAATCCTGCCGAGCAGCGTCCAAGCCGTGCGCAGCGGATTCACCGACATGGCATCGGCGAACGCGGCGCGGGATCGTGAGAGTATTGTGTAGTTAGTTATTTGGGGACGAGCATATTAGCATAGAAGGCAGATGGATGATAAAGGAGTAACTCAGGAACAGTACGAAAGAAATAACTAAGGATTCAACAAAAACAACAACAACAGCAACAAAATTATCGCATACTTCAAATCAAATCAAAAAACAAACATATATTGAATTTGTGTCGGGCTTATTTCATTGTTGTATGTCTAAATGTCGTTTTGTTTTGTGTCAATTTGTTGTGTGTCTGTATTTGAACTCTCTATAAACGATATATATATTTATATATACATATAAATGATCATCTTAACAATAACGAAATGCATATACATATATTAGTGTAATTAAATAACAACAAAATGAGAAAACGAACCGTCTAGTCACAAAGTCTTCAGACTAGTTATTGTTTTATATAAAATACAAAAAATTATATTAAATATTATAAAACATATATATATGCATAACAAGCACACACACACCCACACACAATACATAAATATATCTAAATGCAGTATATAAAAACAAAAATAAAACATACAAAATAAAACAAGTGCATCTTTTGCTTTATTCACAAGGCGCAGCTAAAAGAAACAACATTTTTTTGAAATGATCATAAAATGCAACTAGTTAAATTATTTCTGCAAAAAAAACAAAACGCAACAACAACCAATTTAAAAAGAAAATCAAAAATCTTTAAACTATATTAAATGAAATCAATGTGTTTTTGCTAGTATATAGATTAAGTGCGTGTGATTGTACGTAATTTTTAAGCAACAATTAAATATATACTATTATACTATATAAATCCGTATGTATGTATATCTATATCTATGTATATGTATGTATATCTATGCATGTATGTGTATGTATAATTTAATTAGCTATTTTACAAAATGATAATGAAAAAAGAAAACAATTATTGTGAGCTGAATTGCAGAGAGAGCGCAATTGAGCTGTTTTTTAACTGTATATCTATGAAATTTGTTAAATTTGCCATATATAAATACAAAGAAAACAAAGTGAAATTCTGTCTGTCTGTTTAATTGATGAGTGACTGATTAAGAGAATTGAAACATTCTATTTGTAAAATCAAACAAATACCCTTTTTTAAAGCGATTCAAGCCCCAAGCAGACAGATCTTTGCATAGGATGACTGGAAAATCATTGAATTGAATAATTCACATGAATTTTAATTCAACATCAAAATTAAAGGTTAATTTTATAGAACAGTAACGAGTCTAAATTTGAAGTATGAAGAGATTTTTAAGCGCTCTGAGCGCTCCAAAACATTTGGAAGGAAATGCTTCGGTGACAACGCTATTAAACAACTTGAAGAAAGCGGATAGCCGAACACTTGCCTGGCCGACATCCAACGAACGGACAATACGTTCCTATCATAACATGAGGAGAGAAACACGATTTCCGGATGTCCCGTTTGCCCAATCAGTAACATCCGGTCGCACGTTGCCCGTGAACAGAGAGCAAATAAACCGAGCTGAATCCGATAAATCGAAATTTTACTATTTACTAAACTACAACGAAAGCAAAGATAATATGAGAAGACATAAATCTCGGAGTAGATCAGTATATAGAACACCTTCGTCCACCGGAACTCATGCTGGGAAAGGCAGTAAGCGGAACTTGAGTTCCAACCAACCCTCTTTGCCACATATCAATCTTTATATGGTTCCATCTAGGCCTTCAAGTTCTCGGCAATCAGGCAGACCATCCGATTTAAAAGAGGTTATCTTCAAAATGCTGCGCGATATATCCTTTCGTAGATCGCCAAAAGAAGGAAGGAAAAGAAGACGGAAAAAATGTGTGCGCTCAAATGGACTTGATGATGCATCTGTGATGCGAGATATTAAATCAATCGACAAATTTGCAACACCGTATCATAGGAATGTGGAAAAAGGGAGAATCATGGATACATCTATTCCACGTACAGTCCAGGATAAATTTACAACATCGTATCGGAGGAGAGTCAAAAAAGGAAGAATCATGGATACAACTATTCGTAGGAAAGATACAAAAGGGAGAATCATGGATACAACCAATCCACGTACAGTCCAGGTCAAATTTGCAACACCGCATCACAGGAAAGATAAAAAAGGGAGACTCGTAGATACAACCAATCCACGTACAGTCCAGGACAAATTTACAGCACCGTATCGTAGGAAAGATAAAAATGGTAGACCCGTGGATACAACCATTCCAGGTAAAGAGAAAATGCCAAAGAAAAAAGAACGTTCCAGGGAAATACAAAAGAATACAGAGAATACAAAAGAGGCACCGCTGCCTTTAGACTTATCAACGGTCCACCCACAAAGAAAAAAGATAATGAAAAAAACCGAGCAGCGAAAAAGCTATCAAAAGGCAACTGAAACTAATAGAGAATCAGTAGAATCAAAAAATATGCGTGAATATCTAAGAACTATTAAGAGCATATCACCATCACGTGACAGTGCCGCTATCTACTCATATTTCAATCGATCGAAGAGAGCTAAATCAATCGATAGTTCGGATGATAATAAGAGATTATCAAAGAGACGTACTCTTCTGAATACGCCATCTACATTCAGACATCCAGATAATCTTAAGAGAAGGCCAAAAAAAGGACAATTGATTCATAGATTCGAAGTAATTAATCGAGAAATACTTAAAAGATTAGAGGATCCCGAAGTAATAAATGAATTTTTGAGAAATATCAAGCAGTTGGCCTCTAAGGACTGCACGTTATTTCGAAACCGCTTTATGGAGCACGAGATGTTGCCAGATGTCCGAAATTCCATGGAGGTTGTTCGATACTTGGATCATTTGGACAAAACGGTAAGAAAAGCTCGAATGTCACACCAAAAAATGATTAGAAAATCGGAATTCTTCAAGAGCGAAGGCGACGATGTTTCTCAAGATATACAAAATATCGAGGAAATGCTATCAAAAGGTCTTACGATAGGTAAAAGTCGACACCTACTTGAAATCCGTGCTGAGGCAAAAAATCAAACCGATCAAATCGGGGAAAATATCGAGAAAACGCTAAGTAAAAGTGGAGAATTACTTGAAAGCGAAGCTGATTTAAAACCACATCGTACTGCGATTCTGGTCGACTCAGTTGACAAAATACTTTTGAGACCTTATATTGCGTCGAATTTTTCCGACATAGAATCTTTGGAGCGGACCTCATTTGATGAAATTTTTGAGGAACTAACACATTTATCCTACGGCCAGGAAGAAGACGAACGTATTTCATCCAAACATGACAAATTTCGCGATCCTAGAGTTGTGAAACCAAGACTGCGAATCGATCTATCAAAATTTGCATCACAATTTGAAGAAATGCCGTTTGTGGCGCCTATTTCCTTTGAGAGTATGTCAAAGCTAACGCCAGAAGAATTCAGTACGTATTTTACTGATCTAAGCCAAGACGCCAAAGCGATGCACTTTAAGAGAGCCTCTCTTAAGCAATTGAAATATGATCACTTGACTTACGATTATCGTATGCATCAAGTCAAGAGGTATTTACATGAGAACGACGTGAGCTTATCCGAGTTGGATAATATAAGCATTGATGATATCAATATGTCCGAGTTCTTGCACTATCCATATCCGGATAAATATGTCGACCACGTCAGCGAGTCGATGATTTCACCACGTGAACCAATTGGAAAGAAGCATAAATTGCAGAAAGCCAAGCCTAAACAAGAACTGGATAAAAAAGCTGCAAAGGTGAAACCGATCAAGATGACAAAAGAGAAGAAAGAGCCGAGCGAAATTAGGATTGAGTCTCCAAAGAAGCCGCCCTGTTGTATTTGTAGATTAATCCGGGGAAATGGGCCAATTAAGGATGATCCATTGATTGTTAGGATGAGAAATGAAATGAAGCGTCAGGAGCTGAAGGCATACATCAGGGAGAAGCAAATGCATCAATTAGGGATCGATCAGATCGTTAATGATGCCCGTTTCAAATTCAATAAGTGTCGTGTTCTTGTGCCTTGTCAAAAACCACGGACTGTGTGTAATCAAATTTATCCGGCAAATGTGGTCCATAGAAATAATGCTTAACTGCAGAGTCGAGCATTATTTCTATAGACTTTCACCATTTGCTTTGGAGTTTGTTACAAGATTAAATGTGAGTTTTATTTAATGAAATTTATTGTTTTATTTTTAATGTCTTGTTTTTATATATAATATGTATGTATCATTACTTATGAATGCTAAGAGCTACAGTCAAATGAAGTTAATATCAACTTTTTCACTTAGTAATCTAATAATACCATTCCAAAGAACTCCTCTACAAATTGTGGTTAGTAAATTTAAGCTTTATTCCCTCTTTTGGTTTTTAGTATATTTTTAGTTTAACTTATTTAATTGTTGTGGACATAACCTATGCTGAAATAATTTTGACTAGATTTTGATTAGTGTACAATAAATAATCACAAAAAGGCCGCAATAAAGAGTTTCCAAGTTGAAAAAGGGCAATTGATACGAGTACAAAGCATTAACTTAAACCAATGACTAGTTTTGTATTAAATAAATCATTATTTACATATATTTTAAATGCTTATTCAATAGATAATTGAAACACTACTTGAGCTCTATTTGTATCTGTAATTGAACTGACTTAAGTTTAGTTTAAATCGAATCGAGTCTAACCTATTGGTGGTCTTATACTGCTGATATATGTATCTACCCGTAACACATACTATCCTTAGGTCAACTATTCTATATACAAGCTATGGGATTACTCCCTATACTGCAGCCTCTTTCGACTTCGGTCTCCGTGCTCCGTCCAGGACCTGGTTAGATTTTAGATTAGCTGCCTCGTAATCGCTGCCACTTTCATCGGCAAACTGAATGTCGTCCAGGTCAAGATACTCTTTAAGATCACTCGACGACTTTTCCACGAGGGTCTCCTTTTCCACATACGATCCGGTCATAGATTGACTCGAGTCCAAGCTGTCACTCATCTTCGTCAGACTCTGATGCACTGCAGCAATCTCAGTTGGCTGCTTGTTCGCCAGATTTGGACGCAGCGTGCCAGATCCCGACTCAGCGTTCAGTTTCAATTGTTGCCTGGCCTGACGACGCTGCTTCCTGGACATGTATGGAGTCGGTTGCTTGGTTGGAGTCTTCTGCGACGTGGCGCTTTTCTGGTTGGGCTCGCAGGGTGAGGTTGCCTTGGACTGCTGCTGGCTGCTGGGCAAGGAGCGCTCCTCGGAGCTGGGCGTGTTGTCGGCCGTTGTGCCTTTGCTGCCCGGGCACAGATAGTGTCCATACTTGGGCATTTGTATTTCCTCATACAATGGATTTGTTGTTTCGTCGGCCACTGATGCCGGCTCGGGTGTCTTGTCATCATCCTCCCGCTCTGGTGTCTCCTCGAACGGCGGTATCCATATGCAATAGGCCGGATCCATGCCCAGATATGAACCAGGAGCTGCTCCCGCATTGATTACATTGTAATCATAGTAGTCCATCTCCAGTTCCTCCTGGTTACCTAGCGAGAACTCCGATCCAGGTCGTGTCAGTAGCTTCTTGCGATTCTGTTGATCCTTGGACTCCTTCGGATTGCTGGTTGTGCGTATTGTCGCCGTGCTGACCACGCTCGCTGCCGGCGAATAGCAGCCCTACAAAATAAAAGAAGATGCTTTACAAGAACAGCCTTAACTAGAACTAAATCCCAACTCACGTTGGTTAGGGAAGCGCTTACACTACGCGATCCCATGCGACCCAGGCACAGCGAGCCAGAGCCGGAGGTTAGGGATTTGGCATCTCGCAGACTCTCGTCCAGGCGGGAACTGAGCAGCTTTAGAGTAACTGCATCATACCGATCCGAGTATTTGCTCATGCGTTTGCTGTTCAGCGGTGGACTATTGCACAGCGAGCTCATCCCGGAGGAAATGATGGACTCGGAGTCCTTAGCGCTGTCCTTGCTGCTGAGAGGCTCGACAGCTGTCGGTGAATCCCCTGACTTGACCGTTTCATCGATACGCTGCAGCTCCAGCTCATTTTCTCCAGATCCAGATGGGGAGCCAACGGGACTAAGACTTTCCGCACCCGGCGATAGAGATGTCAGCGAGGCGTGTTCGTTGCGCAGAGTCATCATAGAAGCTGTGCTCCCAAATCCAGGTGCATCCTCGCTGCAAACATAAATTAGATTAGGAATCGTTTGGGTGTAAAACAGGTGTTAAAACCCTAACCGGAACCGGTAAAAACCGATTGAGATTTGAAACCGTAACTGATACCGTAACCGAAAAACCAAAAAATTTTCATTTGACCGAAACCTTTAAGCCGAAACTCTGTAAGCCGAAATAACCGTTTAGTAACCGTTTCATTTATAAGGGTTGATTTTTTTCATTTTTAATTTTAATTTTCCTATACATAGCTACGTATGTTTAATTTTGATTTTTTTTTTAAATATTCATGATCAATTTTTATTTAAAATATTCATGAACTAATTTTTTATAGCACTGAATAAGCGCAATTGAAATAAATTTGTTAAATGAAATATTAAAATTGTAAACTATATAAAACTGAAGAATATGTGAAATAAATGTGTGAATGAAACATTAAGAAAGTAATGCCTTTTTAATTATTATTATTATACTTATTATTAATATTATTATATTTTGCAAAAAAAAACATTTTTGTGAACCGAAACCATACCGGTATTTCAAAACCGAAACATACAAAAACCGGTTCACCGTTACGAAACCTTTATTCAAAGATAACTGAAACCGATATTGGTTTCGGTTTCAATCCCTGGTGTAAAAAAAGTAATGTAAAATTTTAAATATTTTTGCAATGCAAACAATGCTTACCCCTTGACCATTTGTTCCCGTGAATCGGCATCTTTGAACTCCGTCTCATTTGTCACATTCTCCACATCGGCGCTCTCGCGTAGAATGGAGTGTCGCAGTTGGCGCTTCGGTCGCATTTTCACCAGATAAATCACCTCGGAGAGCAGCGTGGTCGTTGAAATGGCGCGTGATGGCGGACCGTGCAATGAACTGAGAGATGCCCGCGGCGTGTGCAGATGCGAGCCTTCATCCTGTCGACGGGCAACTGCCAAATGATACTTTCGATAGCGCACCATGTACTGAGCACCTGTTGAATAAGGTAAGAGAGTAAGAGAGTTGTCCACAATGAAATCAATGTCGCCGCTCTGCGCAGGTCCTTCATATTGGAATGACACTTGCTACTTATGCCTGTCATCTCTACAACTCTACTGTTAACAATTTGAAAGTATCATGCTAGCATCCTAAATGAACTCTCTGAGAGCGTAGGCAATGTCATTTAATGACGTCACTCGCTCTCTCGCTGCTTTAACATAGCCATCTTAACATTATTATTTATATCTGTGCAGCCCTTGCAAGTGTATTAAACTCCAACTGCCGCCATCTTTGAAAATTCAGTTTTTTGTGAATCAGAATTTAATGGCAGGCTATTAAATTTGACAAAATGATTAAAGTTTAGTTTACTTACCCAAAAGTGCGCTAATCAGAATTATAATGGTGGCAAATATCATGGCGCTGAGGTGAACTAAGGTGAAACGCATTTTGGAAAGCGGCTTTTTCTGCAAGCTGGTGCGACTTTTCACAGATAATCGTGTTGCAGCCAGAATTGTGCTGCTATTGCTCATGCCTCTGGGTCCTATGAGAAGTAAATGTTAAAATCAGGGACCGTAACGATTATAATTTTTAAAAAATTAAATATTAAATAAAAGTTATTTGTTGATTTTTATCAAACAAAATTAAAAGTAAAATAATAATTAAATTTCAATTTTTCTTTAAAAATTATAATTAAACTCTTATTTTCAACTTTTATTTCAGCAATTGAAAATAAAAGTTATTTTTCAATTTTTATTATAAAAATTTAAAATAAAAACTGGATAAACTTTTATTTTCAATTTTTATTTAAAAATTATTAGGGATCATAACTCTTATAAGTTTTATGAACAAAGTTATGAAATAAGAGTTATTTACTGATTTTTATAAAAAAAGTTGAAAAATAACTCTTGTTTTTAATTTTTATGATCAAAATTATAAAAGATATTTTTCAATTCAAAAATAAGAGTTATTTGCAATTTTTAAAATGAACATCAAAAATAAGAGTTATTTTTCATCTTTTATCTTAAAAATCAAAAATTAAAGTTGATTTGAAATATCGTTTGATCATGATATTTTCATTTATCTACACTTCATTTATCTATCAGGGCCCATAAAATTACCATACCTTTATACAGTGGTACAAGAAATGGGCTCTCCCGATCAAAAGATATTTTAATTTTGATTTTTATGATAAGAGTTGAAAAATAACTCTTATTTTTTACTTTTATTTTAAAAATGGCAATAACTCTTGTTTTTAAACTTTTAAATAAAAATTGAAAAATAACTTGTGTTTACATATAATTTTTATCATAAAAATTGGAAATAAAAATTTATCCTGTTGTTGGAAAGTCCTTCCCTAAATGGCATATGGGCATTTCCAGAAAAAGGTCCACCACGACGAAAAACGTAAAATTGATCAAAAACTCGCATCTTGTGAGATTTTCTTCCAAAAATGTATTCAAGTTACAGGGGTCGGCACTCGAAGTGTTACCAATACAAAATGCTGTAATTTTGTCAATTTTTGTATTTTTCATTTCAAAACTTCAGATAATTTTGAAAACATTTCAAATTTTAGGAAAATGTATTTGTTGTTTGATGTAGCCACCCTTAGCGCGGATTACAGCATCGAGTTTGGTCGGGAAGGCTTCACACGCAGCACGAATGTGGTCTGATGGTATTTAGTTCCATTCTCGGAGAAGAGCAGTTTTCAAAGCGTTGACCGTCTCATATTTTTTAGTTGACACTTTGGCCTTCAGAATGGACCATATGAAAAAATCCATTGGATTTAAATCTGGGGAATATGGCGGCCATTGCTGTGATGAAATGAAGCTGGGAACGTTGTTTTGTAAAAATCGTTGGGTTTGTCCGGCTTAATGAGATTGTGCCGAGTCTTGTTGAAATATCTAATAGTTTCTACGGAATTGTTTACGTGCCCAAGGTACCAAAGCATCTTTTAAGATCTTTTTAAGGTAGATATGTTGGTTAACCTTTACGCCCTGCTCGATGAAAGCCAGTGGTGAGCGTCCTGTAGCAGTTACTGTGGCCCAAACCATCACTGATGCAGGTGCTTGCTTTCGCAGAGCAATCCGTTGGTCTAAAGTGTCGTCTGATATGTCCTTTAACCATACGCAATCGATCTGCTTGTTTACAAATTGCTGAACTATAAAATTTTTTTCATCAGAAAATGCAATATTTTTAAGTTCGCCACAAACGTGCAAGTGTTGCACTTTTGCGCTTCAAGTCCATTTAGATAACTTTTTTTAACTGCGACATATATCGATATACTTTTGTTAGCTTGTAGAAAATTAGTCAGACAAATACTAGCCAAAACATGAGCGCGCGGTCTTTTGCCGTTTGGATGCTAGAGCAGCGTATTGCTAGTAACACTTCGAGTGCCGACCCCTGTATTTATTTAAGCAATATACGCTAAAAGAAATTCAATAGCATGAACATATAGATTCTACATTGGAATAAAATCACTTTTTCCATATTTTTGTCAATTTTCTTAAAAATTTATTTCCAAAATGGACCGTTTATATTTTAACGATTACACTTAGTAGGACAGTAAGATTGTCACATGAATCATTTTAATATATAGAAATATATTGAAAGTTTGATTTAAAACAAGTTTTAAAAGCTGTTTTCGAGATATAGAATGAAATTTGATGAACAAATTCTTGGCACAAACTAGCTGGAAATCTTGTCACGTTCGCGATGTCGCGTTACAAATTACTAATAAAACTTGTAAAATAAATAAAATGATGATAACTTATCAAAATTATTTTTTAAACGGAAAACTACAATATTTTGTTATGGTTTAAGAGTATTTCCTTTCAAATTACTCGCCACATTTCGCAGACTTTCGCATTTGTCAAGATGAAGTCAAAAACGACTTCAATTTTTCGTCGCGTTCGCGATGCATTGTTTTTTATAAATAATTCGAAAACGACAAGTCTTCAAAGCTTGTCTTTTATAATAAAAATAGTGTTGATATAATGCATTAAACACGTGAGAAAACAGTTTTGAAAATGTTAGCTTTTACCACTTTTTTTTTCATCCTAGAAATACCCATATGTGCAATTTTTTCAATGTGATTTGCAGGCAATTTTTATTTTTCAACTTTTATAATAAAATTTGAAGAATCATTCTTATTTATAACTCTTATTTCATATATTTTTTCATAAAACTAATAAGAGTTATGATCCCTGATAATGTTTGAATAAAAATTGAAAATAAAAGTTTATCCAGTTTCTCACAACTCTTATTTGCGGTGCCTGGTTAAAATTAAAAGAGCATTTAAACATTTCCTATTGTAATCGTAATTAAACTCACCTAGTTGTGTCACCTTGGCCACGAAGCCGCCGGTGCAGGACGCAGCATCAGCACCAGCATCAGCATCGTAGCCAGCACTTGACGTTGCATTTCCTGCATGCACTTCGCCTGAAAAGAACTCCACTAAAAGTTGTGCTCCCGTGGACTCGACAGTTAAGGGAACACCGATATGACTCGACCCTTCAGCATTCGCTCGCCTTATTGCGGCCCCTGTTGAGCCATTGTCCCCATTGAGTTCCACCAGCAATGTGGAGGACAAGGAAGGTCCGTCGCGCACCTTTATGTACTGTGCTCCACACGGCAGCCGAAGGAAGCTGAGTTGCAGCGAAATCGTGTCCTCGCCGTCAACCTGGAAAGAGAGAAGTTATTTAATTGGAATGCAATAAATTAAGGAATTTAAATTTTACCTGAATCAGCCAAAAGGACCGACCCGGACAGCTTTGTGTTTCTCCAGCTATAATGCGTTTGGGCTTGGAAGAGCCCAGATGAACAATGCAACCGCAACGACAACCAGGTCCAATCTCCTGATTAACCTCAGTCACATTGGACTTGGTCAGCGTATTGCCGCTCGTCTCATAGATACAGTCCCAAGTGTCCACAATGCTCTTGTTGCATTTCTCCGTTTGCACAGAAGGACCCTAAAATACATTGCAAAACATGAGAATAGATAAGATCATATAAGATAAGATCATATCAAACTTAAAATTATTCAAACATTCACATCTTGCGAAATTTTCTTACTGAAATGTTTCAATGTATTCGTGGGAATTCCCCATATATTCGAAATTCACAATAGTATGAAGAATCAAACGATAAACCCTTCTATGGATATATATTCTATTCTATATATTTAAATCAATTTTTGAATGGATTAGTATGGAGTAACATTTCCTATGATAGAAATATAGAAGAATCATTTGAAAAATTATATAAATTTAATCAATTACTGATCGGATTAGTATGAAGTAAAATTTCCTATTGCAAAATCCCAGATGAATCCAAATCTTGTAATTAATTTTGTGGTGAGTATACGCTTTATTAATATTTACATTAAACTTAATCAAAAATAAATGCTTTAACTAATAAAACAGATTTATTTCAAACTCGTCCTCTTCATCTATGTCCTCAGCTTCGCCAGTTAGCATCGAGGTGGTGCCAATGGTCGTCAAGCTCTGCACAGACTTGGTGTCAACCATTTTGGGGTCTTCGGTTTTGGTCAGTGGCAAAGGAGCTGGTGCTGGAGCACTGCCCTCGCTGCTCTCCTTCTTCACAGAGACCGTGCTGCTCGATCCCTCGGGCTCTTCAAGCGGCTCTTCATCCGCTTCCACCAATTCCTCTTCTCGCGATGACGAGACGTATAATGTGGTGCCGAGCTCCACATCAATGATGTTAGCTCGTTCGCCCAGTTTTTCAATCTCGCCGGCCTTAACTTGACCCTTCAGCAGGCAATCTGGCAGCTTCACCTGGAGATCAGCCAATTTCTCGCGAACTTCGGTCTCGAACAGATCGCAGACAGCTGGCCGGGGCTTGTGGGGCATAAAGCCCATTTTGCCCGGAGTATACAGCTCGGAGGTGACCGTTCCGATGGTCTCGACAGACGGAGTCTTTGGCAACTCCGCGGAGTGGGAGCTGACAATGTTCATCAGCTGGGTGAGCAGATCGATGCGTGCCAATTTGTTCATAGAGAGCGCCTCCTCTCTGACCTCCTTGATCACATGGGCCTCATCGACGTTGGCCTCTTCAAGGCGTTCCGGGAATAGCGTGACACCCTGGTGCGTTATGATCGCATCCCGAACAGTTGCCTTGATCTGCTGGATGATACCCCGCAGTCGGACAATCTCTCCTTCGTGTTGTTCATGCACCGACTCCAGATGCTTCTTCTCCAGCATCATGTTCTCCAAGCGACGGCACAGAGATCGCACCTTTCCGACTGCATCTTTGTTCCGCTCATCCACGGACAGCTCGGCTTCCTGTTGCTCCTCATATGCCCGGCGGTATTGTAGGGCCTCCACGTACTTAGCCTTCAGCGTCTCATAGTTGTGGGTGAGGCCCTCGATGATCTTGATCTTGTTTATCGAATTGCGTACCAATTCATTCTTGATCTGATCCAAAGCGCTGTACTGCTCCATGATCTCCTTGTGCTTCTCCTTTTGGTTATTGTACTGTTGCTGTAGCTTGATTTGGGACATCACCAACAGATCGATCTCCTTCTGCAATGCGATATTCTCGCGGATCAGACGTCGTGTATATCCCGCATTCCGAATCTCGCTGGAGCGTGTGAAATCCTCCGAGACTTGGAGCAGCTTGGCCTCCACCTCCTTCTTCAACGCATCCTTTTCGACAACGGCCGCCTGTTCCATGTTGTAGAGCGCCTCCTTGTGGTACTTCTCCTTCTCCTTCATCTCGGACTCCTGGTCGTCGAACTTGGCCAGCAGTATATCCCGCTGTATGCGAAACTCATCCAAAGAATTCAACTTGCCATTGAGCAGCTTTATCTCCGACGTCAACTGATCGTGCATCGCCTTGTACTTCCCCTCCAAATCGCCGATTTTCTCCTGCGCCGCCCGATTCTCCTCGTTGCGCACCTTGGAGACCTCCACGAGGCGTTCCTCCAGTTCGGTTATCGAATTGTTGCGCTCGGCCAGCGTGCGCTCCAAATGGGCAGCGACATCGGTGCGATCGTGGTCTATATCCTGCAACTTGGCAGTCATCACCACGTTCGCCTCATCGATGCCGGCCAGATGGGCCCGTAGGCGGGCCAACTTCTGATTCAAATCCGTTATCTGCAGCTCATAGAAGGTCCGATCCACATTGCTTATTTTGTTCAGCTCCTTATCCTTGGCCTTCCCCTTTGACGACTTTCGTTTTGGCGGCATTTTGCTGGCAATTTGCTAATAATTAAACTCTTAAGTCGATTCTTAAAAATTTTGTATACAAATAAATTCAAACTTATTCAGTTAATGACATTCTATGCTATTTCCTAACTGATTTACTATAGTAGTAAATTGTTTGGTTACTTGAAATTCCATTAAACAAAACTCAACCAAACGGTTGTCAAGGCAATGAGCTTTGGGCTGAAGCTCTCAGCAGCTTGCAAAAGCTTTGTTTGTTATTTGAAAAATATAACCATCTTCAGATCCATTAAAGTGAGTCCAGAAAGATTACTTAGACTGATTAACAGATTTCTAGCATTTCCTTAGCTCCAGTTAGAACAAAGCAAATATAAGTGAAAAGCTCTCCAACTAGTTGTCACAATTGTCCTCAGCAATAGTGGGGAAAACAAAAGTGCTGCAATCGCTTCATTTTCCTGTCGGAAGTTTTCCGATAATGAAGTGGAGCTTCCCAACAATAGAGGCGACCAAACACAAAGCTCGACGGGGAACTCCATTGTGAAATGCCAGGAGATGTAATTGCAGGTGCATGTGGAACATATTTACATATGTACGTATTCACGCTTCTTCTTCATTAATATGTCCTTACAACAAAAAACTTGTTGACGGCATGCCGTGCAGTCAACATTTTGCTGAGATATATTCAAATTGATAATCTTTGTCAAAGCCAAAATGACCTTATATTGCATGTAAAAACTTTGTTTACATTTTTCAATGGGAATACATATAGTACATATATTTATGAAAGTAGTTTTTAAGTTCACATTATTTATTTTATTTCATTTATTTAAAACGTTCTTGTTTATTTTTATTACATTGTGTTTGTAGATATTTGTGTACAATCGAACATCCGTAACTTGAATCACCATTATACAAAGAAAAAGGTCAACTTAGGGAGACTTCGACTTAGGGAATTATTTGTTTAAAGTCTTTTAACAGGAACTACAATTTCATTTATTCATAAATACATTTCAAATTGCAAACTTTTCTTGTCATTTTCAACAAAAACAGATTCCAGTTTGTTTAAGACCTGTCAATATTACCAAAGATTGGGTTTATCGTTTTTATACCCGTTACTTAAAAAATAAGTAAAAGGGGATATTGTATTCGTTGCAATGTATGGAACGGGGAGAAGGAAGCATCTCCGACCCTATAAAGTATATATGTATATTCTTGATCAGCATCAACAGCCGAGTCGATATAGCCATGTCCGTCCGTCTGCCCGTCTGTCCGTCCGTCTGTGTGAGCGCCTAGATCTCAGCGACTACAAGAGCTAGAGCAACCAAATTTGGCACACAGATTTCTATAAACCCCACGCAGATCAAATTTGTTTCAAAATTTTGCCACGCCCTTTTCCGCCTCCGGAAATCGCGAAGATCCACCATTCGCACAGTTTTCAAGATATTAGCATTTTTTTACTAATTAACTTTAATTATTATTATTACCTATCATCCTAGCAAATCGTTGCTAGATCGGAGAAAGAAAAAGGCGGTAATGGCTGATTAAAGTTTTTAAGCAATGTAAGTGCCTAAAAGCATGCAATAAAAATATCTTAAATTTACTTAAATATATAAGTAACGGGTATCCTATAGTCGGGAGCTCGACTATAGCCTTTCCCACTTGTTTTTGCTGTATAAAGCAAAAGTTTCCGATTCAAATGACATCATAAATAATTGTCTATATTTTAAAATAACGAAAACTGTTTTCGCTGATATACCATATTTTTCAGCCACTTAAATTTTTTTTGGTTCACTTTTGAGTTCCTTAACTAATAAGTTTGAATATTTAATAATTTAGTTTAATAATTAAAATAATCTTGCGCTGATACATAAAGTACGTCTTTTCTGAAGCTAATTATTATTAGATTATTTTATTTAACTTGAACTTTAAGAGTGTATACTAAGTTTTGTACTTTGTTTATTTTATTATTTTTGGTTTTTTATATACCAACATACGTACATTCTATTTATATTCACAGAATACTTAATTAAATAAAACTTTAATAATGCATAAGAAACTTAACTTTACTGTTTTTGAATACCAAACTGCATTTGGGCATTGTACACATTAAATTTACTGAATCGTTAACGTCAATTCATTGCATAGATTCGGGCGCCAATTGCAAAACATGAAAGTAACTGTATAAAACTCGGAAAGGGTGGCAACATTGTAAATTTGCCACGCAATCTGGAACAAGTGTCGCATTGTTGTAACAATCTGCCAGACACCCGAGACAACAAACATGGCCGCCAGCAATAGCCAATCCCCTCTCCTGCCCCTCCCCCTCATCAGCCCTCTCGCACTCCCATCAAGCTGCCTGCCCTCCATCCTATTTTTTTATTGTCGGCCCAACAATGAGATATGCGGATACTACGAGAATGTGCCCCTAGTTGTTGATACGAATAGTGCACAAAAAGGAGGAGGAAGAGCGAGCTAAAGTAAAACATGAACTCAAATGTTAACCCGCCTAAGCTACACACACATCTACAGATGTCTGCAGGCATGTGTGAGTGTGTGTATATGTGTGAATAAGTTGTGTGAGCACAATTTATTAAGTGAGTGGGAGAGGGAGAGGAAGAGCCAAAAGTAAAAGTTGCAAGCGAAAGTTTAGCACGTAGCCAAAATTAGGATAGTACATAAAATACTTGTACTTATAAAGAAATTGACAAGGAGAAACTTTAAGATTTATAGAAAATCTAAAACAAGTTAGAAAGCGACTATAATTTACCCTATACTCAAATAAACTTGTAGCAATTATATTTATAAGTTTTAGTGCACAGTCCGCGCTATAAAATACCCGGTACTCAATTGATATATGCAAATGTACTTATACATATTAAATTCAGCTATGCAAGTTGAAATTCAAGAATAATTGCATACGTATAGGCGCTCTTGAAGTCAAATTAAAACAGCTATAACTACAATAATACTTATCCGATCGTGATGCCGTAAGGTGGAATGTAATTATGATAAAAGGGCATTTTGCGTTTTAAAATTGCAAATGTGAAATGTGAATGTTATTTCGCGATTGACTTAAATTCAATATACCCTGTGTAGCATAAATAAATGTCATAAATACCTCACAGAATTTGGCGCCATAACGCGGCGGCGGGGAATCACAGAATCGATAGCGATTGCGGGTGCCTCCCAGGCAGTTGGTTGAGCACGGTGTCCACTCGCTCCAGGTGCCCCAGCCGCCCGTGTCGGAGTCTGTGAAGTGGTTAAGTTAAGGAGCTTAAGCACTGATATGTCACTAAATTAAGCCTCTGGTTGGCTTCACTTACCACTGACGGCCAAGGTGGGCACACAGTCCATACGCACATCCGCAACGGCGCCGGAAATCGCCTGGCTGACGTAGACGAAGCAGTACTCCACGTATTTCTCGGAGAAGAGTTCACAGTTGAAGTACAGTGAGTGCTGGCTCTTGATGACCCGCTGCTCGGCAACATAATGCAGCGAGGTGGGCGGCTTAAGCGAGGCGACATCGGCCCTTAACTTGGCATAGAGACGGACTCGATCACCCTGCTCCAGAATACAGCCGGGATACTCGTAGAGTACGCCCACACCCGAGTGTGGATCACAGGGAAAGATGCTCCGTGCGTACACATTGAACACGAACTCATCGCTCCAGTCGACGCTGATCATGCGCCGAGTGATGGGCACATTCAGCGACGTCACCATGGGTCGCAGCTGGACAGCATAGTTCCCAGCCAATCCGAACAGTTCGCAGCCCAGTTGAAGCGTCTTGAATTTGGGAAATCCCCGCACCTGCTCAGCAAACAGCACGCTCGACTTGGACACATTGGTGAGGCTGTGGGCACAGCTGCGATCCTTGCCGCAGTAGATCAACTCCAGCCAGAACTCGGGCAGCGAAGGCTCCCGCTCGCCATGCAACGCCCGCTCGCAGTTGACCTCGGGAAAGCGCAGCGTGACATTCACGGATGTCCTGGGATAGGTGCGCAGGGTGACAGGACTCACGATCATCTCGGCACTGGGCCATCGCACGTCCAGAGTCTGGAGCAGGCGCTCATCCTGCGACGGCATCAACGTTGTCGTTGTCAGCGACTCGGAATCCGCATCATTATGATCGAGCGTTGTTGTGGTCTTCAGATTCCGCACCACCTGCATCTCGTAGAGTCCGCCGCCCCGCACAAAGGTCTGGCAGGGCACCGTGACCTGGGTGACGTTCTGTCGCGGATCCGGAAAGAGTGGAATGTTCTGGACAATCTCCTTGCGTCTGCGTTGCAGCACCACCTGGTGGCTATTGCTGGTTTCACTCCTGTTGCTTCCCTCTCCCATTCCCGCATCATTAATGATTTTGCTAATGACTAAAGTGCTCATTATGGTGTTCACCCTGCCCTCCTCCGCCTCCTTCTCCGCCTCCGTCTCCGTTGTCGAGTTGTCAGTGCTCAAGTGGGCGTTGCTGAGATTCCGATTTTCAGAGTGTCGTTCTGTTGTTTGGGTCTCGCTCGTGTTTGCCTTTAAAGTTGGTGCATCGTCCTCGCTGAATTGGATCTGCACATGCAGGTCGCCGCTGAGAGCTGTGAATGTGCTCGGGGACATGAGGCGACCCCTTCGAACCGCCAGCACGTGACCTTTTGTTGAAATCGAGCCAAGTCGCAGTCACAAAGCGAACAAACGAACGAACAAATTAATCACCACATGTAAAGAGCGAGAGATAAGAATTATGCACAAGCCTTTGTAATTTATTTCTTATTGTATGACAGCGGGAGTAGCGGTGTCACGCCCCCCACTCCCACTTCCACTCCGCCCCATCTCCATCTCCCTATCACGCCTCCTCTTTGTTGTGTTTAAGTGCCCACAGTTGGCATAGGCAATTGGAATACGACTGTCAAAACGAATAATGAATGCTCTAAGATTAATAATTACATTCTGATAAGGAAATTTCAAGGTACAGTCTTCTTTAACGGACTAGGATTTGATTGACATATAATATTCGATTGATTTTTCTAGCCGATAAAGTCTCATCTTTAACAGATTTCGATTGATTGACATACCTTTTATTTACTCATAAATAATACTCATAAATACTCATCTTTTGATTTGATTTTGATTGATTGACAAAGTGCTTGTCACATATAATTGATGATGGATGAGAAGAAAATTGTTTTATAAAATAGTGTCAAACATAGCAGAAAACTTATTCCTGATTTAATTAACATAATAATCAAATAGCTTTTCACTCATGAATAATGACAATCTAATTGGAAAAGAACTTATTCGAATGAAAGAGCTGCCATGATACGACTATAATTGGATAATTTTTTTACAAACTATTATTAAGATACGTAATAAATAAAATAAATAACGACAATGGAAACTTTATCATAAATGACTGTTTGCAATTCGATTAGCAATACCAAGTGTAACAGATCCCCCAAAAAAACCTCTACGCGGTAAAAGTCTAGTGACGAAAACATTTCCATGCCACAAAATTTCTGATATCCAATTTTGTGACGAAATATATTAAATTTTTTTTATATGTTAATTTATTTTATACTAGGGGGCTCCGCCCCCTGCTCGCTTCGCTCGCCAACCCCCGCTCGTTTATTATATATGCCAAAAAAAAAATTAATATACATACAAAGTAAAAAAAAAATTGGCATTCGGCACTGCGCAAAAAGTTATTTTTTAGGTGCAAAGATGCTGAAGCTTTTTGCGCAAAGTGCGGAGTGCCAATTTTTTTTTTACTTTGTATGTATATTAATTTTTTTTTTGGCATATATAATAAACGAGCGGGGGTTGGCGAGCGAAGCGAGCAGGGGGCGGAGCCCCCTAGTATAAAATAAATTAACATACAGTGCCGAATGCAAAAATTTTGTTTAAAATAATTTATGTGTAAAACTTAATATTATTCGTCACAAAATTGGATATCAGAAATTTTGGGGCATGAAAATGTTTTCGTCACTAGACTTTTACCTCTTAAAGAGGTTTTTTTTATGGGATATCAGAAATTTTTGAATAAGACACCAGAAATTTTGAAATTGCAATATTTTTTGACATTATAGTTTTGTCAATTTTGTTTATTGTTTGTACAGCTAAAACAAACTGTCTGGCAACACTGGTCCCCTTTACAAACACACATGCCCAGCGCAAAAGCTATCAGCACTCTTCAACTCTGGCTGCTATGACACTTTGCAGCTGCTGTCCTATTCTCATTATACCTTTTTAAATAAAAAATAAACGTTGAAGGTATGCCTAAGAGCCCTTTGAAATACCTTTTCAACGAAATATAGATCATATCTGTAGCTTCTATCGTTTGGACGCTATGAGGGTTTCAATTTTAGCGGTTTTTAGCGATTTCCCGCTAAACTAGCGATTTTTCGAAAAAGCTGTAGAACAAACGATTCTATATTTTTGG
>JBAMBK010001663.1:0-39204 GCA_037043435.1 Drosophila suboccidentalis | reverse complement strand
TAATAGTCTAAATAATACCAAGACTAGTTAGCCTGGAAGCAGACAGACTTGGCTACATTGACTATACTAATCATCAATATGAAAAATATAGATACTTTTTCAATTAATTATAAATACATGTTTTAAAGCCAACTCACCGCTTGCAGCTCCTCGAGCACGGCCTGTATAATGGGGCACATCATGGCCGTACAGGCGGCATTCGAAATCCACATGGAGATGAACATGGTCACCATAATCAGGCCAAAATGTAATCTAAAAACAAGGAAATATACATATTTTTAGTATGGTTTCAAATGAGGTGCTTTGACTATTATATGTTCACCTTCTGGGACTGCAGCCCACCATTTGGATTACGCGCAAGGCAAGACGCTTGTGTAGACCACTGTATTCAACGGCCAGGGCAACCATAATGCCGCCCATGAACATCACCAGCGTATCCTTGAAGTACGTCATGCAAGTCGCCTCAGAGCCCTGGAATGAAGATAAAAGTGTAAAGAAATATTGATATGATAATAAAGGGTACCTAACATACCATTATACCCATTGTGGGGAAGGCAACAATCGGTATCATGGAGGTGACATAGAGAGGCAACGCTTCGGTAACCCAAAAAACGGCCATAATCAGCAGGATGTACATGCAACGGTATTCCTAAAAAGAAGATACAAATATGATCTATTAGAAAATACAGTTTCACAAACAATTAAACAATTCTTACCGGAATATTGTTGGTTAAGATAATGGGCAGGCAGATGATTGGCATTAGAAAGACAACCAATCCCTTCCAGTGATTGGCAAAGAAGGAACCGCAACCAGGTCGCGGTTCGACGGGTTCGCCGGCTTCACTATGAAAATAAAAGTATTTTTATTTATTAATAAATAAAATATACATGAATAATAATATAAATACTTACAGTTCCATTTTAAAGTCCGGATAAAGCTGTAATTAAATAATATAAAAGAGAAAAAAACATATTAATAAATTGTTTTAAAGAAATGCAAGCCTTAAAACGAGCCTCCTACAGAATTGTTCCACTTGTTGGCTTATTAATTGTCGCCATGTTCTCAATATCAGCTCAAATTGCTCCATTACCATCGTTTATGGTTCGTTAAAAACCCATTCATCAATATTGAGACACTGAGCAAATGGGAGCAAAATCAATTGAGAATCAAGCGAATTGACACCTAAATTGGTTTATACACGTCAACAGAAACTAATAAAAACAAAGGGAAACCTATATAAACTCGACTCTTAAATACCCAGCAAGCTAGATGTAACTAGAGGGGGATAAAAGGAATGTTGGGCGTATATATAGTAAAATTATAATGAAAGTTTCTGAATTTGTAGCTAAATCTTAAAAAAAAGGCATTTTTTAAATTTATGAAAAGTTTCATTTTCATTTAATCAAATAAAATCTTAGATATATCAGCCTAAGATATGAATCTGCATTTTATACGAATATAATCCAATTTTTAGAATATTTTGTTAAACTACAGAAGACTAATTGAAATTTCATGCAATTGAAGCCTCACATTTAAAGTTAATTTGTAAAATATATGTCGGGTATTTTCTACGATTATACTCATATTTCCAAGGATTGCAGTATTTTTATGATTTTTTGAAAATGGCTAAAAATGACCATTTTTAGCATTTTTCAAAAGATGATAAAAAAAAATACTAGCGAAGAGATTTTCGAACATTTTTTTTTGCAGTCACTGTTAGAGTTGTTTGAATAATTTTTCTGCTTCAAAATATTTTTTTTTAAAAATCGAGGAAAAAAGTTGAAATATCCAAGGGTGCCACAGAAATCGCTTTCGCTTGAATTTCACTGGAATTTGTATGCAATTTAAGTGAAATTCAAGCGAAAGCGATTTCTGTGGCATCCCCGATAGACATTTTTTTTTAAAATTCGAAATTTTCCATGGGTACTTAATGGGTTTAAGAAATTTTTGTATCATTCGAACGGAATTTAAGTGAATAACAGATTAATATAAGAAACCTGCATCAAAACATCTTTATTATATGCAAATTTCACAAATTTATGGTGTATGAAGACATTAGTGGCACACTGTAAATTGTATTAGATATGCAGCATCTTTCATAATTTACAGGGTATACAAGCAACAAGCTGTTGGCGCATGATTTAATTCCTTTGGCAAAAATTGTGCAGGCGAAATGAAAATGGAATTTGTGTTTGTGTGTATATGAGTGTGTGTGTGTGTGCTAGAAAACTGTCAACGTCGATTTCTGTTGCGTTTCTTTCAGTTTCGTACAGTTCTACATACATATGTATATTTGTATGTGGGTATATAAATATTTCATAAGCGCATATTCATGACGACGCCGTTGGCCTCCAATTCGCGTACGTCATCGCCCCGCTGACTGTTTGTTAGGTAATCAATGTGCGAATTCTCCAAGCACAACACAACACAAATACAATCACATCAAACGTATATAGTATATATTAATCCCTAAGTTTGTTTCCAGGGAAGGCACGTCCAGTATTTTTATATCACACAGACAATCAATCAATTGAGGTACAGTATTGGGTTCAGTTCAGTCATAAGTAATCAAAATAGTTGACTTTATGTAAGCACACACGTGTGTGTTATTGGCCCTTACAATAAATACGTATGTATCTGCAAGATACATAGTGTATATTTAACTTGGTCGCCGCGTAGCTCAGATACAAAGCGACACCCACTAATTATAGACAAGCCAACGGCGCCAATGTCAATGTCAATACTATAAAAACTAAGATACAATACATATGTATAGTATCTCAATATTGGATGGAAAAGGGAGAGTGAAAATAAGGCGTTGAAATAAAAACAATAGCGTGCCACATGCAACGCGTAGGACGTTGACTGTAATTTGCAATTTAATATGAATGTCTCGATTGAGGTTTAGAAAGGTTTCAAAGTGCCAACAGATTGTTGAGGTTGCATTTAACTAGTGATGTGGGATGATGAATCATCCAGAGAAAGAAAAAGAGAGAGAGAGACAGTGTAAGTATTTCCTTACTTTAATTTCATTTAAAATCAAGGACAAAACAATTACAATTACATAAGAAATATAACTAATTTTATATAACTCCATTTCGAATTGCAAAAAACTTTTCCTAAGTCATTTTAAAATCACTTTAAAAAACATTAATAAATAGCACTCAAATAGTTTTTACTCTAAAAACACTTAAATACTAATTTAAAGTAAATGCAAAAAACAGCTGTATATAAAATAATTATTTACTTTACTAATCATTTAAAATGGATGAGAACAAATCTAATAATTTCCAAAGATCTTAATTAATCGAAAGCTACTGATTCAAAGTCCATTTAAAATATCGCATCTATTGCAAATAATTCTGCTTAACTCAGACAACAATCTCTAGTTTTTCTACCTTTTACTCACAACTCTTTATAGACTTAATAGTGCTCAGTTTAGCACAATTTTCGAACAATTGTTTATTGTTTTTCTGTCGGAGAAGAAATCTAATAATTTCCGGAGATCTTAATTAATCGAAAGCTCTGATTCAAAGTCCATTTAAAATATCGCATCTATTGCAAATAAGTCTGCTTAACTCAGACAACAATCTGTAGTTTTTCTACCTTTTACTCACAACTCTTTATAGACTTAATATTGCTCAGTTAAGCACAATTTTCGAACAATTGTTTATTGTTTTTCTGTCGGAGATCAAATCTAATAATTTCCAAAGATCTTAATTAATCGAAAGCTCTGATTCAAAGTCCATTTAAAATATCGCATCTATTGCAAATAATTCTGCTTAACTCAGACAACAATCTCTAGTTTTTCTACCTTTCGTAATTAACTTTAACTCACAACTCTTTATAGACTTAATAGTGCTCAGTTTAGCACAATTTTCGAACAATTGTTTATTGTTTTAATGTCGGCACTTTTATGATCTGTTTTTCAATGTTTTTTTATGTATTTTTTATTATTGTTTACATTGTAATTGCATTTTTGTTGTTGCTGTTGTGTGCTTACAGAACCGTAACTCGATCTATAGGCGACAAAATTTACATTTAATTTTCACACTAGAAAAGCTATGCAATTTAGAACGAGACACGAGAGCTATTGCAATTATTGTTTGTTTAGTCTAGCCTTTGAATCTAATACCCTGTAGAAATTGGAGACGATTCTTCATGTGTATCTTAGCTTGACGGCTTTCAATTCGGAAAATTTCATGAAGATTGCATAATAAATAGATGATGAGTTAAACGAGTGCTGTTTATATGTGTCTGTGTATAGGGTAACATCCCGTCCATCAACCTCGGATATCGGTTCCCTTACTGGTCTTGTTTTTATAGTGAATTCTCGTAATTCTAGACAGAGAAACGTGTCAATATTACAAGCACTTTATGAGCAGTACAATATAGAATCGACTTAAGCTACGAGTTGTTCCTACAAAATATATACTAAATATTAAGTCATATCTGTATTTGTCAGGCGCGTGTAAATTGTTCAAGCTGTGGCCTGTGTCAAAAGTCGTTTGTTATAATTGAATAACATTTCCACAAACAAATAATTAAAAACACAAAAAATTGAATGCCAGCACGCGTCAAAGTTGCAAAGGGTCAAATTCAAAATTAAAAGTGTGACCGCATTTTGTAACTGTCTAAAATTGAATATTACGACATAGATGTGTTCATTCTGATATTCTTGAGTGTGTGTGCTTTATTGATTACAATGTTGATAGAAAGCCGAGAGAAGAAACCTAGACTGACAGCCCGCAAATTGATAAAGTCATGTATGTATTGTACATAAAGCATGTCGAATTTATTTAGTATATTTTAGATGTTATTTACTATCAATTGACTGTGCCTATCTACGTCAAATCGTACCCTGGGCATCAATCAAAATTCAATATGTACAAAAAAGAGCACTACAATCATTGTCAGAAGATACTTATCATCTTTCTCCCTGTTCAACCGGAATTGTGGGTAAATATTTACAATCAAGTTAAGAGCAAATTGCTAATGAGTAGGAAATCTATAACTATTGCCAATTTAGAACCCAAAACTCCCAAAATGTATGACAACGTGAATTAAAAACTTCAATTATCCTATTTATAAAAATAAGTTAGGAACTTAGAAATTAAGTTAAAAAATTGTTATTATATTTATTTGTGATTAACTCTTACTCTAATATATAGAATAATAATTAATTGGAATTTCTAGGAATTTTCACTTAATAAGCAAAAATAATTCAAATAACACTTTTCAAGATAAGAATACATGGAAAAAGTACTAAGAAATGCACTACAAAATGCAATGAAATTCAAACATTATCTAGAAAAACAAATGAGAGAAGTTTTCTAAATAAACAAATAAACAAAACGGGGAATCACTTGTATAAAATATAAAAATTATGAAAAATTCGTGACTTTTCCTCGTTTGCAATACTTTTTTATACAATATTCTCTCTGTATTCGCAATAACAAGTTTGATTTCATTTAAATTCTCATATATTTGTTGTCATAGCTAAAAATCTATTGAGCTGTTGTTAGACACGTCAATCAGAAGTTGAATCTAATAATACATCAAAACTATTCATTTTTTAGATAACAATCATATAATTGCAGTGAATTTCAAACTAGGTTCTATTGATGAAAGTGAGTAAAACAATCACAAAGAAACTACAAATATGAAGCATTGTTATATTTCTATTGTACTTTAATTTTTTCTATATAATTTTACAATAATTTTTGCTAATGAAGTTTTTGAGATACTCCGTATTGTTCAGAATTGTCGCTAAGTTTCGATAAGTGAAGTGTTTACAAGTTAATTGATATAATGGGGCCGCGAGACACATTCGGTTACAGTGTTTTGGGTACAAGGCTGTCGGAGAGAATTGTTGGGGCTTGTCAGTCTGAACATGAACATGAATAACCCTCAAATGATCACGTTCTCAGCTAAAAATTCAAAATTTATATAAATTAACAAGATTAATGCGGGAATTAATGTATTTTCTTTAGTATATTTATTTATAAAATCGCGTTAAAACAATGTTAATTGGCATAAACTGGTTAAACCACAATTTACCAAATTGTAATTATTTATCAGATTTAACTCAGCCATAAATAATATTAATGTATGCGTAAGCCAAGACTTAAGCACCATTTACTCCAAAGAAGTGGGACAAAAGAACTCGAAATGAGACATTAAAGACATAAACTTGCATTAAAGTAAAAGTTATGATATGTGCAATTTGGCAATTGACTTCTGGAAGAACGAGTATTGGGTTTGAAACAGGTCTTAAGCTGGAAAAATAAGTGTTCTGTATGGGAGACATGGAAGAGGATGGAAAATGGCTAAAATACCTGTCGTGTGCATTCCAGAGTCTCTTCTATTTATGCCTTTTTATAGCTTATGTCCTCTTACGACTTCTAGTTTCCTCTCTTAGTATCAAATTCTCTTCTCTTTCTGTACAATATACATTTTGTAAATTCTTTTCTATCTTAACTTTTATTCTCATTTTCTTTTTTCATAGACTAAACTTGCTTATCTCCATATATTTTTATAACAACAAATTGTCAGCAATTATTAAACATTTATAAGCAACTTTTTTATGGTTAAGAGCACCGAAGATAATTGCTAATAAAGCTAGTTGGTGTCATAAATAATTATGAAGAAAGTCGTAAGCAATAACACGTAAGACAATATAGATAATAAATAAAGATAAATTTAAGGCCAAGTTTCATTGAGTTTAAAAAAGGTATAAGGTGTAAGATTATCTATATTATACGGTAAAATACTGACTTTTATGAAAAAATATCTCTCTCTTTCAGAACTCGAATAAAAAAAATTAATAATACACTTTCATCAACTTGTAAAGGGTATTTGTAGAAACATCTAATTCGTTTTGAACTATTGATAAGAGTTTTCATTTCGAAATCCACTCGTGTGGTGCTTATATACACACTTGACTCTATAAAAAGCTAAGCATGCTTCGGACTTTAGACCTTTTTTTAATACACATTATAATCTGCCTTTTTTAGGGGCAACAACAGCAAAACCGATTAATAAACTCAAAGTACACCGAAATTCACCAATAACTAATGCTAAAATTCAATTCTATTGTGCGAAAGAGAAGAAAATGCAACAGACTGTACCTGTGACAACAGGTAAACTCGTGTGTTCATTAGCGTATTGTCAGCTCTCAGCTTAAACTGAACTGAAAAGTCACCTTTTTATGACATCGACAAACGACAAACCGCATAAATTTCATATGGAAATTTCAATTGTGGTCATTCACACGATGAGCGCACTTGACAACAGCTTCAAATCGAACTGAAATCGGAACTGAATTCAAAGTTGTAACTAAAACCTACAACATAAAAAAAACATTGTAAAAAAAACACATAATTGCAGTGTTTTTTAGGCTAGTAAAATTGTGATTTATTACATTTACTTTTCATATTTTTAGACATTCATAAAGATTCAGGTAAGTAAAGTTGTTTTCTGCGACTTTTTAGAAATATGTGTTGATTTATTGCGGAGTAAATATTTGCAGTTTGAGTTATCAACAATGCACAAAGTCGAATACAAATTCTTTTCAAAATATGCGATCTATAACACATTCTATTGAGTCTAGAATATCTAAAGTAGAAGCTAAAATAATCATTCTAAGGACAATAATACTAAATATCATTACGAATTCAATACTTGTTTTATAAAAAAAGGCTATTGCACTATATGCATTTTAAATGATTGAATACACATTACCATAATTTTCTATATTTTCCGGTCATTGAAATTTGGTCGATAACCTCCGATAATCATTGATTAATTTGCATCATAAATTAAAATATCATATCAAACTTCACCTTCAATAAACGTTTCCCTAGCAAGTGAATAGAATACGAAAATAAAATTAACCCTGTGACACATTCATACGCGAATACTGAAGCTTCCATAAATGGAATTCTGTTGGTAATAGAACACAAAAAAAAAAAAAAACTTTAAATAATTGCGCACATTATCATGTCATGTGGATGAACTTGAAATTTACATAGTCAATTTTAATTTCTGTGTTAAACTATAGAAATATTTGCATAATAATAATGTTTTCAATTGCTTGATAAACTAGAAAAAAATTTAGAAGAATTGATTTTTAAATATATTGCAAATTAAATTTTAATATTGCAATTTTTCAGAAAATTGAGAAATTTTATTTAGAATATTTCTAATGATCCGGAAAACTTCTGAAGTAACCCATTGTTTAATATGTTCTATTTATATTTATGTTGATTAACTAGTCTGTAATCTTTTTAATTGTGTCATATCACAATTGAACCATATATTTAGATATTAGATATTCGGGTATTTTGTCGATTTTGTACACGCGTTCAATGACCACACACAACAATTGATATCGGAGCATATCGTAATCGTAATCGTAGTATAGCCGACTTTATATGAGATACGTCAATGAATGAGGTGTGTATTTGATTAGCGGTGTCATTAGCTGTGAATCAATTGGCAAACAAAATCACGTTATCTGTCCAGACCAGAGAAAGAGGTGTTAATTCAATTTGTGTAAAAATATTTAAGTTCAACATGAATTTGATATATGTCTCGTTTATTTAATGAGAGTGGAAAGGTTTAGAAAGGGTTATCAATTATAGGAAAGCTTATTCATATTCAAACTAGTGTGAACTGGACATTACATGACTGTTTAATAACGTGACGGAAATGTGTGAAGTACATTCTGTTACATACTTATAAATAGTTGTATTTAAACAACTGTGTTTAACCAACAATTAAAGATTAATAATTTCCTGTAATTCCTAGGCATATACAATTATCCGGAAAAATAAAGTAGACCAAGTAAATTTAATTTGTATAAATCTTCATTATTTAAACCAAAACAAAACAAAAACAAATGTTCTAGTTATATCCGATCGGCCTTAAAAACAGTTGGACGATTTTTTAAATTTTTTACAATATTTTATTTGCACCTAAGAAATAGTCAATTATTTTTTAAAAGAGCGGCTAATACTATTTTTATTTCCTTTCATTTTAAATTTTTATTCAGAAAGCACAAGAGCTATAATTTAAAAATATAAAAATGAGACAACGGTCGTAAATTCTTATCGCCATAGCTGAATTATTCAGGCCTTGAGAATGCAGTTGACAACGCTCCCAAAACAAGTATGTACTGTTCTTAGCAGCTGATCAACTCGCTTCTAGGCATTGATAACACGATTTCTACATTTTTGTTTGTGTGTCAATAAAAAGAAATGTTGAACTGGCTTACATAAGAGTTGGTGCACAGCTGGATTTTGTTAAACGGCTTTTATAGGAAATGCATAGGCAGATAGGCAGGTTAAAAAGCTGTTCGAAACAGTTCAAAGCACAAATACAACACCAACAACAATCGTGACAACTCCGTACAATACCCTTTGAACAGTATCTCAAGCCAGAAAGTTCAATGACACGCTGTAAACTCGAAACACAACTTTAAAAAATTACTTGTATTATTGCTAATTGCTGTTTTGGATGCAAAGTGACAAAAATACAGGTAAAGTGAAGCGTTAAATGTTTGTTTTTTTTATTTCGTTCAAACAATAAATCACCTGATCATGTGCACCTTTTTATGCTTAAAGCCTACACATACATATTTCTATGCTTGACGCACAGATAGTTGACATAGTTATAGATACGTTTACTGATTAGACAAACTTTCGGAGTGCGGTCAGCTTATGATCGTGTATGATCTTAAAATATCGGAGAAATATTATTATAGATTGGATCTGACACCGTTGGATTAAAAACTCAATAAGTTAGGAAGTTAATAATTAAAGAAAGACAATGAATAATTTATAAACTCAATATGTATAATAATTCTGAAGAGAATTTTAAAGCTACAATTAAATCGTTTTTCGAGCAGTTTATCGAACTGATCTTGCAAGATTGAATCTCTAATTAATGATCTTTTCGGATGTTTTTATAGTACTTCTACATATATATTGCGACAATTTTAGAGAAACACATAAATTTCAATTTATCAAAATTCGTTATTGTTGTGCTTGAATGTCAAACGATCTTAAAGTATAAATGTTTATCTCTGACAATTAATCCACAAATATCGGTCATGTGCTTTCTCGTATTTGTTAACGACAATTACTTAAACGAGAATAATATATAAAATATAAATATACAATGAAATAATTTTTTAAAATTATCAGGAATTTTTTGGTATATCACAGAAAGAATCAATAAAAGGAAACATCATTCCACTGATTAAATTTCTTTCCTATTTTTATTGAGCCTCAGTGTTGGGAGTTTTGTATTCTTATTTGAATTTGGGAACATTTGACCAGTTTAAAGTTAAGGAATGTTCACCTACCTACACAGCTGTTAAAATCCACAAGTAACATGTAAATAATTTATTTTGCAGGTAAACAAATTGAGATAAAACTTAATGGTATTAATATTTACACACCAACACACACGCAAGTGCACAAGCACACACACACACACAGTCAGAGAGCAAATGGTCTCGGTCAAGTCAACAAAAAGTTCTAGGCAGCTCCGTCTCAGTAGAATTGGTGGATGGAATCGAATAATATAGGAAACACGCAAGAAAGAAAGACACACACACACACACACACACAGATAAAATTGTAGGCAATGCGTGAGTGAGTGTGTGTGTGTGTATGGTGGGGAAATGCAAGGCATGAAACAAAAGTAAAGAACAGAAAAAACACTAAAATAAACTGGCCTGTTTACCATACAAAAGACAAGGAAAGCATGGTTCTTGAAAGCTCTACATACTATATGCGATTTCTGGATAAATAAATAGTGGATCTTTCCATGGGTTTCTTCCGTTCACACACTCACTATGAAACTATGAAAATGCAAACGTCAGTAATTCTTCAATTTGTAGCGGCACTTTTACGAAATTCTAACCAAAAATTGAAAATCTACACACAGCGCGGTATTTTTATCGCCGTTACACACAACATACGATTAATGTACATATACAAACATACATATATTTTATAATTACTGTATTTATATTTATGTATATACGACTCGTATATATAAATTTTTTAAAATTCACATGTGCGTTGTTCTACTATCTCGTTATATACTTATTTTGTATTTGTTATTTACTTTTTTGGAACTTGCAGCGTGTCAGAGCAGCGGTCAATTTTGTTGGTTTCCAAGAGACGACAACGAAGAACGGTAGACGGAGGACCAGACGATGACCAGAACACGCCCGCTTCGTATACGTTACAATGCGCGACTGAATCGCACTCGAGAAATCGCTCGATGGGACTGACGCTTGAGCCATTTCGAGTCTGTGTGAGTCTCCGACTGTTGTGACCGGCATAACAACAACACACAAGCACAACATGACGTTATATTGGTATGTGTGTGAGCGCACAGTGGTTGTAAGTTTAAGGCATGGGCAAGAAATCTTTAAGCAGCTCAACTTATATTAACTTATTATTTGAACTATTATATATGATTAAAGAATGTAATTTTTAATATTAAAAAATGTTATTCTGAGTATTATTAATCAATTTGACAAATAATATAAGTTTGGAAAAATATACTTAAATTGTATCAAATAAATCACGCATAACAAGCGACAAGCCAATTATTTTGATTGGCAGCTTAACAAGCAGTTACCACTGTGCGACGCAACAAGTTGAGCATAGTGGGAAATGCAATGTAAAAAGAGTTTGCCATGTGCGCGAGAGACTGAACGAACCGATAGACTCGATTGCTAATTAGAGATGACAGCGTGAGCATGCTAATTGAGCTAATTACTGTTAATGTGGAAGGACATGATTTATTAATTAAATAAATAAAGTAGATTTTATTATTATTTATTTAACTGTATTGATCAGAATAAATTTTATCAGTTGTATTTAAACGGTTAGCTAAGATAAATATAATTAATACAGTCAAATTGCATAAAAAAAATTTATTTATTCATTTAACTTGCTTGAATTTTATGAAGATAATGAGATAGTTACATAGGCAATATCGACTAATTATTTGACTAGTTTGTTTAACGACGTAACTGCCTCGCGCTGCATCACACGCACGACCATCATCACTAATAAGTACAGAAGTCCATAAGCAACAGGCAAACTAAACAGTGGCAAGCAACGCCGAAACGCCTGAAACGGCATCAGTCACGACTCCCTGGAGAAACGAATGAATGTGGTGGGAGGGGGCATTTAGATAAAACGTGAGAGCACGCACTCACACACATTGTATGTCAGACAAGCGCAAGAAGGAGATGCAGAAGGAGAAAGGTTGTCAAGAGCATAAATTTGTATCTGACAGATCGAGTACAATAAATGGAACACGTTACCAGAAAATACCAGTAACAACGATTAGACGACAACAGAAATGGAAAACAACATGAACAACAACATCGAGAAATGTTGACAAACTGCATTTACTAGACTAGACTCGCACAGCCAGTGGACACTTGTCGTACATATTGCAGGAAATGTTGTCGTTGTCGTATCTCGTATCTGCACCCAGTAACAAATTGCATATGTAGCTTCTACCATAAACTCCACCCCTCACAATCAGTTACCTCAGTTACCTATCCAACAACCAACAGGCGGAGGGCTGAGGACGGGAGATGCAGGGATTGGTGTGCATAAAGATTATGCATGGTCGCTGCAAATAACAATGTCTTATCAGTTGTTCAGGCAGTAACTGTAAACATGTGTAACGACTTCTACAATCGAAGGCACAAGGGAAAAGATCCAATTACAGTGAAAGTGCAACAGGTTGTTGCGTTCAACAAGTTTGCAACCAAAACTGATAATTTATCATCAACCGTTATAAGTGCAGATACAAGATACATTTATTCAAGTTTTAATGTCAAGTTTTATTAAAAGAATCGCATTCAAAAATATATAATACCCATAGATTATATAACTGTCTCACCAAAATCCCTAAGCTCAACTAATTTAATTGATATCGAGCGTATTTAAATTGTAATAATTACTGCATAACTAGCATGTGACTTAACTAAACTATCAACAATTTGTTAAAAAACCTGGCATGATTTAATAGCAATAAGTTTACTATTGTTAGCTACTTGAGGTTGAGAAAACAATATATATAGTTAGTTTTCAAAGTTTACAATTTAATTTACATAAAATGAGTAAGCAAAAATTTGTTATTATTTTAGTATCCATCTGTTGTTTTATTTTATACAAACTTATAGCTTTTTTTTAATTCAATGTCACTGAGAATATTGTAGAAATATACATATACAATGAAAAACAAGGAAAATTTGTGCACAAATATCAAATATTTATCTCAAACAATTGATATAAGAAAGCAATTGAATATGAATACTATAAGTAGTAGATATAACTACTATATGTGTACACATACATACATACATATTTATATGTGAGACCTACAAGTATTATTTAAAAACACATATTCGTATTCACAGACGTATAAAATTTCATAAGAAATTTATTAATTGGATCAAAAGCAAGCCGCTAGACGAGAGAAACTTCTTCTTTAATGCGCTTCAATACACAATTGAGTATAATATTATATAAAAATGTTATACTATAATCCGGACAGACTACTTTATATTATACTATACTCATTTAAAATTTAAATCGAAAGTGTCACTCTATGTAATAAGTAGAATTGAAGAAAATTATAAAAATAGTATAAGGAAAGTAAAAATCTTCCTCTTTGGTTTTTTATTGATATTAATTTAATTTTTTATGAATATGTGTAAATAGATTTTAATAGAAGACGACTTGAAAAGAAATTAAATTGATAACTGAGACTAAAAAGATCATATACGTTATTTTCCATTATTTTAATAACCAAGATCCCAGACCTTGAAAACAACGTCTGTATCGCAGTACAGTCTTGTTAATATTAACAAGTTAACTGGTCCTTCGGCTAGTTTCTATATTGGTAACAAGCACTAATAACAGCCTCGACTGTCTATGGCTATTTATAGGCAAAAAGTCCATAAACAACTTGGCTTTAATGGAAGTTCTTCGAGTTGCCTGTGAAACCAGTTAAAAAGACGTGAGATGAGCTTAACTTTTGACAAGTATTTGATTTGTCTAGGTTAAACAAATAAATTCAAACTAAAATGAATCGAATTGACCCAATTTTGAATGTCGACAAAATCTAAATCAAATTTGGCTATAAATATCAGACAGGAAAACGTATCTTAAATAATATTGTCGTATTAGATAATAGATACAAAGATTTCGCAAAACAAAATTGCGTATGTCTAAAAGATAAATATATATATTCCAACTTTCGTCAATTGTTTTGGATGCTATACAACAAGTGCGTCATTGCGTCAGACACGTGAGATCCCGAGGTTGAGGTTAGCTGGCAGATCATATGGAGAACTTTTAGCCAAAGAAAATTTCATATAAAATAGCGTATAGAAATGTACTCAGCGAGTGCTTGAAATACAATTTATAAATAGCACAAGTTGTACTCTGAGCTATAATGTTTGTGTTTTGGACTTTAACTATATCAGGTGTTTTTTTTATATTATAATACAATATAGTAATCTTCTAAGTTAAGATACAGATTTTCAAATTGATGATATTTTTTTCAATTTATATAGAATTGTAATTCCATTTTCAGCAAAGACAATTGCTTGTTACTACGGAAATATCTCAATAATTACTATCTCTTAATATTTGTTGACTAATTATCGAAAAGTTCAAGCATAGAGTACTTAATTTCATTAATCATTTTATCAGTCATGCTTAAATTCATTTATATCAATTAACAGTTAAGTAAACCATATAACCTTGAGGGACGGCACATTATATTTATTACTGTTATTTTAGGGACTGCCATTAACTTTTGTCTAGACTGATAAAATAAGTGGGTGGCAATAATTTTAGTTCGTGCTACCCTTTAATTAGTTGTTAAAAAAGATTATTGAAAATTAGCTAGAAACTGCTGAGATATACAAAAATATTTACACTTCAACTGCTTCACCTGTATTTAGTTATCCTATCCCCAGTTATAAGACGAGCCCCAAATCATCAGGCATGTTAAATAAACAAATTTTATAAGTTTTTTTTCAACACGCTTTTAAGCCCTTTTATCAATTATTATTAAAGACCTTGGCATGTTAATTATTTTTTGCTTATGGGGGAAATTCTATTTTCTCAGAGCTTATCATGCGGTATTACGACTTTTTTCTTTGGTCAGGTGGTTTGCAGGTAGACACAGATAATAAACAGTGTTCAGATTTTGTACGATAACAAAAATAATAAAGAATTGGACTTCGAGATACAAGCGGAAGATACGTCGCTACGTCATCAACTGAATTTTTTCGTAACAATTTTTACAATTAGATAATATGATTATATGATATTTGTAGTCATGGGATTCTCCAGTTTCACTCTGAAGAGCTCTGATAGCAAATGTGATGAAATCATTCGATGTGCTAAGGAAACTTGAGCGTTTGTGCTTTAGCATGAAATTTCAGATAATAAAGTTTCGCTGTGTTCTGTTCTACATATGTATTTTGTAAATAAAGCGTAAAATTCAGATAATGAAGAACGCGTGTTTTTTTTTCCAAGAGCTGTTATGTGAGAGAAAAGTAGTAGAGAATTTAAGGTGAATAAATATAAAAAATAAATAATTTATGTAATTATTGCACGATAAAATTGTCTCAGCTATGTTGTGTGCAAATATTATCTTTCTAGGTTTATCCGTTTGGCCTACACAATGATTCTCAGTCAGTCAGTGAGTCAGGAAAAAGAGTTTTATATATATAGATAAGAAAAAATGCTGAAAAAGTTGATTACAAAGATAGCAAAAATACTCTTAGATAGGTGAGGAAATGGGCTTAAATACAAAAAGATTGATATATTTAGAAAATAGTTCTCAAAGTACCAAGTTTTATAATCAATATATTTCACTTTTCTCTTGGATTTCTTATGTCAGAGTAACTCATTTTATTGACCAACAATCAGTAGCACTATTAGCCATAAAATCAGTTAACCTGAAGGGGCTTGTCAGTGCCTAATGACCCAACAACACATGAAACACACCCACGTACTACACACAAAGTTTATTTTCAAGGTCGTCGGGGTAACGTAAAGTAAATAACGTAAATAACTTGCCACTTATCGCCTTAAATGTAGAATTACTATAGCAAATTAGCCACTTACCATTTTGGTAGTTTCCTTAGCCATGGCTATTTATATTTATTTTATTTCCAATTCCCTTTCTTTGAATATTTTTGGTTCAGAAATTATTTCATAATTTTTTTTTGTTCACTTTCTATTTGCGGCACTGTGAAGACGTCCGCAGACCAATTCTACGGGGTCTAGAGACAACTGTTTTATTGTATGTTCTGCGACGCTCGATGACAAATTTGCGAATGCGCTCCACATCGCATTTTCTTTCGTATTCTCCATCTTATATTATACTTAGAGTTGTCAAAAGGCAAAAGCAAATCTTCGATAAGCGTGTTTGCCGAGAGTGTTAAAAAGTTTCCACTTAAATGTGTGCGCAAGAGCGAGATAGCGACAGTAACAGTGTGTGAGTAATGTTGGACAGTGCATGTGTTTGTGTGTGTGTGTATATGGGGGTGTGGGCGTGTGATTATGGATATGTGTTGACTGCGCTGCCACTGACCTTCTCTTTGACTACAACTCACATTGACCTTAAACTATCCCTTTGCTTTTCGTTTACTTTGTACTGTTGACGTGACGTCGCCACTTGATGGTCTGATGAAAACTCATTCATAAAACGACAAATAGTTAACGTTAGTTGGTGACGTCAGTGCACGACATTTGGCAGTCATGCGAACGGTTATTAAAGTTTATGAAAGGTGTAAAACAGCTACGAACACAAAGATAATTGGGCAAATTCCATTGACTACAAAACTTGTGCAATATTATAGCCTAGTATTATATTGATGGGTCAATTCAATTTATGCTTTTACATATGGGCATTTCCACAGAAAGGTCCACCGCGGCCAAAAACGTAAAATTGATCAAAAACTCACATCTTGTGAAATTTTCTTCCAGAAATGTATTTAAGTTATTTATTTAAGCAATATACGCTGGAAGAAATTCAATAGGATGAACATATAGATTCTACATTGGAATAAATTAACTTTTTCCATATTTATGTCAATTTTCTTAAAAATTGACTACCAAAATGGACCGTTTGTATTTTAACGATTACACTAAGTAGGACAGTAAGATTGTAACATGAACCATTTTAATTCAAAGAAATATATTGAAAGTTGAATTTAAATAAGTTTTTCGGGCTGTTTTCGATATATAATTTAAAAATAGAGAGACAGAAAGAACATAAAAATAGTGATGGTAAAAAATGTCCCGTGCGCGATGTCCCGTGCGAATTTAAGTCAAATTGAATTTAAAAAAAAGTGCAAGTCATCTTTGAAAAAAATCATAACCATTTTTAAGAGGCATCAATACACAAGAGTTTTAAATTAGTTGCATTAAAATATTGCCTCTGGATTCGCTGAAATTATTTTTTGAATTGGTTGACCTCACAAGCCACTTCCGTTTCGTGTCCCGTGCGAATCACTTAAATTTTGCTATTATCTTAAAAATTAAAAATTACCCAAACTCAATCTTTGCACCAATGAAAGAGCTAATAAAATGCTATATGTTAAGCCTTTCATCAGAAAAAAAAACCGTTTCCTTTTTACCGTTTTTTTACATTGAATGTGTACGAATGTCCCGTGCGCGAGTTTGGAAATGCCCATATTGATAAATTCTAGGTAGTTTTATAATAAGTAATAATTCTTAGAGTTTATCAATTAAAAATATTGTTCAATTGATCACAATTAAATTCAAAATATTTTTGAATTTGTAATTGCAATTATTTTAATAAATGTTAAAAAAAAAAAATTAAAAAAAAAAAACCTCATTCATTACATTAAAAACTTTTCAAAAGTTAATCAACTGTAAATATAGTATACTAACTGCTTTAATTATAACACCCTTTTATTTAATTGCTCACCGTTATTTTTTAATTTTCAAATATATTTTCACAAACCCTTGAGCGTTATCTTTTCGTTAATTCATGCCTTCGTTGAGTTTCGCAGTAGCGCCATCTATGTCTCGAATGCATACTCAGCTTAGGGTGCGCGACAAGAGATGACGCCACTACAGCGCAAAATTTTCATTTTTAACTGTTGTAATAAAAAATGCAAATAAATAAAATCATTGCTTTAAAATCAACTGAACAAAAGTTATAAATTATTTTACAATTTATTTAAAAACTAAATAAATATTAATAATGCTCTTTCTATGCAATCATGGTATTTATTTATGGGTCGCACTAAACTAGTAGGATGATCGGTAATAATATTAGTTTACGGTAATAAGTAAAAGCAAAATTTTGAAACAAACTTGACCTGCGTGGGTATTATTGAAGTCCGTGTGCCAAATTTGGTTGCTCTAGCTCTTATAGTCTCTGAGATCTAGGCCCTCACACGGACGGACGGACAGACTGTTGATGCTGATCAAGAATATATACACTTTATAGGGTCGGAGATGCTTCCTTCTCCATGCTACATACATTGCAACGAATAATATTTCCCCTTTTACTTATTTTTTAAGTAACGGGTATAAATATAATAAAATAGCAGATTAACGAAATTAATTTAAGCTGCTGTTAATTACAGGGAACTGTTATAATTGAGCTCATTCAACAGCAATAATTAAAGGTGTTTTTCACAGTCCTTTTGTCATTATTAAGTTATCTATTGAAATGAATATCATAAACAATCTGAATGAATTAAAAAAATCTGTTTACAAACTGGTTTTCAATGCTAAATAACAAATTGAATATTAAATTTCTATTCGAGCGTCGAGCGGAAGTACGGAAATATGTAGAAAGATCAATGTACTGCAAAGTCATCATCAGCATCAGCATCACCATTATCATTCACATCATCCTGGCATCCTGGCAGGATCAAGAGCAGACGCAGCGGTTCTTCCCCCGTTAACACCCATTGCAGTGTTTTTTTTTCGTTCTCAAAAGCCGAACACAACCCTATGACTAGAACAAAAACTAATAATAAAAAAGTAAAAAGCCGCTGCAGTTGCGCGTTGCTGTCAGATGATGATGATGATGATTATGATGATGATGCAAGAGAGAGCAGAGAGCAGAGGGCAGAGGAGCGCAGCAGCCTCATTGTTTCGACGTCGATTGGGCAAGAAGGATAACGAACGAACTCAAACTCGTCGGGGCAGGGGCAGGAGCAGGAACACAGCCACAGTCACTCAGTCAGCCCATTCACATTCCCAATCCCGTTCCCGTTCCCATTCTCATTCCTCATCTCATGCCATTCATTTGGCCCATGCAATCAGTCGCTGCCGAGTTCGGGTCTCATTCGGCCTCATATCCTTATCCTCATCCTCGTCTACCCTTTTCACGGCATTGAATTTCCCCCTTTTTTTTAGCAGCAACATCGTGCTTTGTTTTTGTTTTGTTCGCCTCGTTCGATTGCGTACATTTTGCAGCGTCCTGCAGTTTTTGGTATACCCTATAAAACGCACTCGTAAGCGGCATATTAGTTTTGATTTTGTTAACAGGCAGAAGTTTGACAGAAGTTAGGCAAGCTTTGGTTTATCTTATTTTCAAATTTAAATATATATGACATAATATGTTAAAAAAAAAAAAAATTAATTAGTTGTATACTTTTTCACTATATACGGGGTACAATTTACTGATTTTGAACCCTTCATTTGAGATATATTTATAGTTTTAAAGGGTTTATAGAAAGTATTTCTTAAAGCTATGTTATTCCCAAAATTATATAGCTTATTTTTTCTGTAGTCAAAAGATCTCTGTTTCGTAAATATATAATTTAAAAGTATATTCCAATTCTTTTCCATAATTGATCAATCCTTTGTTTTTTCATGATATACATTTATTGAATATTTCTGTATTTCTTAGTACACAATTTTATTAAACCTTTTAATATTTTAGCTATTAAAGTAATACTTTTTTTCACTTTCTTTTTATTTTATATTATACATAGATGCTTATCCTTAAATTTTAAAGATGAAAATATATGTCAATATTTTTTCCTTTGACATACTGTTTAATTTCGTTATCAAATCGTTATCTGATCAAGATTCTGTACTTTATTCAGCTTTGTCGCAACTCTTTACAGGGTATCGCATAGTCGACTTTGCTTTTGGATTCAACATTCTGAATATTTCTTTGAGCGCAGCTGCTTTGGTTTAACGCTGTGACGTGATTTCATCAGCTGTAAGTCGATCGCTACTTGATGATGATGTTGGCAGATCCTCAAGAGATGCTCAACTTTAAGGTTGGAATACTTGGCGTAGGTGTTGATTGGGTTGATTGATTCTTAAGCAGCTTTTGCTGCGGGCAAGTCAATAACTAAGTAAATGGCAGTCTCTATTTCAGTTTCAGTTTTCCGAGATTTTCCGAGAGTTTCAGTTTCAGCGCTGAGATCGAGATCCTCCCCTTTCGCCCTATAGAAATGTGCACAAAACCGTAAGTAATTGCTGGGATATGCGTGCAAATATTTTACGTTTTTGCCCAAAAAAAAACCCAAAAAAAAAAAACGTATCGAGGGGTAACCCCTCGTTGTTGTAATTAAAAAAATTTCAGGTTCAGTGTGCAAAGGGCTAGATGAGGAGCGTGATTGTGCAAATGTTTGGGAAAGAGAAAAAACACACACTCTATGAGAGTTTTCAATGCACTTTTCCAACTATTCTGTTACATTATTTCGTTATCTTTTTATACAACGTTTTTTTTATAGAACAATTGCTTGATTGACTGTTTGATCATCTTTTGAAGTTTGATATTCTAAATAGTTTTCTTCTTTCTGGGTATTGTCTGTAATTAGTTGCGCATCTTTCATCTATTTTGTCATGTTCTTTGCCTGCTGTTTCTGTGTTGACAACAGACGAGGGGAGAGGGGAGCGGGGAGAGCAGCATCCCTCCCAAGAATCTTTCTCTCTTTTATTATTCAGAATCGTCTAGAGAATTTTGTTTTCCTGTGTGCCTGCTTGATCTTTTACCTGGTTGCGAGTTTCTCATCATTTCTCTGCAGTTCATTCACCTTAGATTATAGCAAGAAGTTGAAATTTATTAAAAGAGCTCTGAGAAATATTTGAAAGGAAAGACTTTAATTACACAAAAACCTTAAACTTAAATTTCATCTATGAACATTATTGCATGAGTATAAATGATAAATTTATATAATCATTTATATTATATTAACTATTAGTTTAAATGTAAGTATATGTACATATATGCAAAGTTAAAATAAAATAAAACTACAGTTGAACTTCCATAGCTCAAACTTCTATAACTGAAATTTCTCTCTAACTCGAACTAAACGAGTGGCAGTAAACTTAAGAAAAAGAACTCCACAAGTCGAATATCTCCATAACTGGAACCTTTTCTTTGAATAATGATGTTTCGAATTAAGGAAGTTCGACTGTAATTATTTTAAGGTTTTTTTTCTGATGGTGAATGAGCATTTAAACTTTAGTTTACTTGATCCTCATTAGGTTAATGTTTTATGAGTTCTATCAAAAAAAGGGAATCCATTCACAGTTGAAAATACTTGGGCTTTGAATACTGATTTCAGCTTTTAAAAGCACTCAATCTATAATCTCTGTCTCTCCGTTTACCTAAATAAATAAATTGTATTATTTGCCCAAAGTATGTTACACATAATTTTTGAAAATTTTAAACACATTGTATTAAATTTAATTAAAAACTTGGCGGGAAAAAGCTAAATTTGAGGAAAAAGTCGAAATTTAGCAAGAAGATTTAATGTGTGAGTTTTGTAAGAATATCTCATGCAACAACGGAGTTTTTGATTCTAAAGGTTAATTTGCATCCGATTGTTCCTATGGCAGCTATATGATATAGTCATCCGACTTTGACCAAATTTAGTCAAAATGTAAAAGAAAGTCCACAAACTGTCTGTGAGTTTGGTTGAGATATCTTAAGAAACAAAAAAGTTTTTCATACTAAGCATTTCCGTGACCTTTGACCGAATTTCGTAAAACGCCGTCTTATTGCACGATGAAATTATCTTATCTACATTGTGTGAAAATTTCAGCTTTCTATCTTTTACCGTTTGGGCTACACGTTGATGATCAGTCAGGACAAAGAGTTTATATATATAGACATATGCTTCTTTTAGTTTCTATTGTAGATGTCTCGCAGAATCTTAAGAAACTCTTTGACATAAAAACACTTATAGGCGCAAAAATATGCAAATCAGAGAGGAACTCACAAAACTGTCAGACGGATTGCAGGAAACTACATAAAACAAAATTCCAAAAGGCGGGCACATGTCCTTTTCTCAAATAAAAACAGGAAAGTAAAAAAGGAATCTGTGCAGAAAGCGCGCCAAATAGAAGTACACAAAATAAAAAAGAGACTCGGCTGGCAAAACAAAAGATGAAACGGATCAATCTGCAAGATACTTTTGCAACCAAGTGTGAGTTTATGTCTATGTATGTGAGTGTGAATGTGTGTGTGTGTGAGTGTAAATGCCTCTAAAGGTGTGTCAACAAAGCGGAGACTGCGACTGAGACTGACGCGGTCTGGCGGATTATTGTGCAAGGACAACGTCATGATCACTTTGGTTTCACAATAATGATGATGCCGCTGCTTGTGTGTGTGTGTGTGTAAGTGTGTGTGTGCACACACAATAGGGAGCGCAGCCCGAAACTAAAAACCTCGTCGCGCTGCGCTGGCAACCCGTTTTTTAGGGTTTTTTTATTTTAGGGTTGCCCAGGGGGATGATGTTCCCTTTTTGCCGCGCAAATTACGATTCACCCCTTTGTAAAAAAGAAAAAAAAAGAAACCTAAAATAAAATATAATAAAGGCGAGAGGCGAGAGACGAGATCGCCTCGAACTTTTTTAGCGCGCTCGACGCGGCAACGAGAAATGTTTTTAAAAAATTTCAAATCGGCAATCGGCGATTTTAGTCGTGAAAAGTGCGTGGCAGGACGAGCAACGGGCGCCAAAAGTGGCCAAGAAATCTGTGTAAATAAATCACATAAAAACATTTGAAATAAATCCCAGACACTTGTCATTTCTTTTATAAAGTGCGCGTAAAATTTTAAATTTAATAAATTTAAATAAACAATTAATAAAAAAATATTTGAAAAAATATTAAATACCAAAATACTCGAAATTGAAGCACGTGCTTTTTGCGCATTTTTGGATTTTGCGCATTTCAAACTTTAAAGTGTAAAACGAAAAGAGCGTGCAAGAAAGAGCGCACCAAAGGAGAGAGTAAAATGTGTAAAATGCCGACAAAAAAGCAAAATAACCACGATAAAAAAACGCAACTGCAAAGCAAAAGCAAAGTCAAAAATATTAATTCGCAAAAATAAAACAAATTTATAAACTTAAACACACATTTTTAAGGCATTAGCATGAAAAATGTGCAATTTATTTATACGAAAATACACAAAAAAAACAACTGGTCAAAAGTTTACCAAGAAAAAGAGTTTAAGAATATAAAAAACAATTGGCAACAAAAAACAAAAAAAAAACAAAATGAAAATTGTGGAACTTTTTGGTAAGCTTTTTAGCAAACAAAAACAAAAAATGCAAAATTATAATTTGCAAGTAATATTGGCAAATATTTATACAAATTTATGAGGTCTGTTAAATGCGCAACATTTTCACGTGTGTATGTATGTATGTGTGTGTGTGCATGAGTTGTTCAAAAATGGCCGCTGTGCGAGCGAGTGAGACAGCACGACGGACATGTCCTTGCTTCGTCCGGGCTGTTGCTTATTATTTGTTGAATTAATTTAATTATCACACAAATTGGTTGTGTTTTAATCATTTATTTATTATTTCAACTGTCTGTGGAGCTGGCGAGAGATGTACGAATTTGCACAGAATTGAAATAATTTACTTCTTTCGAATTTACATATTTATTATTATGTAAGGTAGTAACGTAATAATAAATATGTAAATAAGAAAGTTTATGTTAATTTAGTTAAATTAATAGCTAATAGCCCTGCTTTTCTTCTGAGCCCGAACCATTCTAATAATTATTTCTGATTCAAAAAACAACAGATATTGAATATTTTTACCATAAATTTAATTTTAAAACTTATGAAGAATATAAAGCACTTACTTTTAGTTTACTTCTAGTTTTTGGCAACAAAGCTTTATAAAAAAAATTTGACAAACAAGCTTTTCATAATAAAGATACAATAATTTAAATCGTAGTGAAATTTTCTTTTAGAATACAATTTTTTTTATTTAATACACTGGCTTATTATAATCTTATGCCAATATTTCTAAATTTTATACAAAAAAGAGGAAATTTAGAAATATTGGCATTAGAATATAATTACTCAGAATATTGAAAAGAAAAGCTTTATTATAAAAGAAAATTTCACTACGATTTAAATAATTGTAACCCTATTATAAAATTTATAAAATTTTTATAGACAAACTTCTACTTTATTTTCAGCATAGATATTATTGATCACAACTAAAAAAAATAATAGTAATACTGCTTAAGTTTCTTAACTTCAACAAAAAATAAGAATCGTCAACTTTATATTTCCAATTTTTCAAATATCCGTAGAAAATGAGAAAATCAAAGTTATTTCTTCAGTCCCTAAAGAACATGTGAGAATTGAAGACTTGCATTATAAAAGTTTACACAAAATAAATGCATACATAATTTTAAATGTTCTAGAACATTTTGATACTCTATCGCTTAAAAGATTCGATGCCTAATTCAGTTTAATTAAATAAACTTTAAGAACTTTATAAGAACTTAGTTTAATAAAACTGTTATAAAAAAACTACTCATTTTTTATGATTCCATAATTTGATTGACTTGCTCGCAAGCAATATTAATTGTTATGAGTTTTATGTACGCCATTTTAGAGCGGTAAAATAGAACAACCCCTCGCTGGTAACTCGATCAGAGACTGACCATACCACAAAGGCAGACACAGACAGAGGGAGAGAGAGAGGGAGAGAGCGAAAGTCGACCTCTAACCAACCCTTAACGCACACAGTGATAAAGGGGACTACCCTTACTACCACCAACAATCGAATGGTCAAGCGAACTGAAGCAAAAATATAACAATAACAAATATGTAGGCAGAGTGAAGGTAGTTGGGGTGAGAAGAGGCTACAACGTACAGCACGGGGGGAGAGAGTGTGAGGGAAGCAGCAGATGGTAAATTGGGCAGGCCTTGAGCTGGTCAGTAAAGTGGCCAATGGCCAATGGCCAGTGACCATGGCAAAATGGCAAAGTTGAGGCATGTGCTCCTACCATAAGTGCTAATAAAAATACCAAAAAAAATAATTAAAATAAATTCTATATTTGCAATTGACATTTAACTATTATATTTATAAACAATTGAAGGAGAACAAATAATAAATATTTGGCTCTACAAGAATAAAATAAACAAGGGGAAGAGGCTATAGTCGAGTTTCCAACATTAAAATACTTGTCACTTATTTGAATAAACTTTAAACCTTTTTTATTGCATGCTTTTAGGCACTTACATTGCTTGAAACTTAAATCAGCCATTACCACCTTTCTATCTGTCAGATCTTGTTGCTTTTCGCGATTTGCGGAGACGGGAAGGGGCGTGGCAAAAATTTAAAACAATATTGATCTGCTTGGGGTTTATATAAGTCTATGTGCCAAATTTGGTTGCTCTAGCTCTTATAGTCTCTGAGATCTAGGCAGACATGGCTAAATCGACTCGGCTGTTCATGCTGATCAAGAATATAAATACTTCATAGGGTCGGAGATGCTTCCTTCTCTCTGTTACATACATTGCAACGAATACAATATCCACTTTAACTTGTTTTTTAAGTAAAATGTAAACTTAAAAATTTTGTATATAATCAGGGGTGCCATAGAAATCGTTTTCGCTTGAATTTTACTTAAATTTTTATGAAATTCCATGCGATTCCTGTGGCACCCCTGAATATCAATTAAAACTGCCATAAGCTCTCAATAAAAACAAGAAGAATTTAAAAATTATTATAAAAAAAAAACTTTAGCTCTGATATCTAAATATATAAAACTCTTTGTCCTGACTGACTCACTGACTGACTGACTGACTGACTGACTGAGAATCAACGTGTAGCCCAAACGGTAAAAGATAGAAAGCTGAAATTTGCACACAACATAGATGAGATAATTTCATCGTGCAATAAGACGGCGAATTGCGAAATTCGACCTCTAAGTGGGTTAAATCGGGGTCAAAGGTCACGGAATTGCTTAGTATGAAAAACTTTTTTGTTTCTTAAGATATCTCTACCAAACTCACAGATTCTATGTTTTGGGCTGTCTCTTACATTCTGTCCAAATTTGGACAACGTCGGGTTACTATATCATATAGCTGCCATAGGAACAATCGGATGCAAAATAACCTTTAGTATGAACAACTTTTTTGTTTCTTAAGATATCTCAACCAAACTAAATGATTGTATGTTTGGGGCTGTCTCTAACATTCTGGCCAAATTTGGTCAAAGTCGGGTTACTATATCATATAGCTGCCATAGGAACAATCGGATGCAAATTAACCTTTAGAATCAAAAACTCTGTTGTTGCAAGAGATATTCTTAGAAAAGTCACACATTAACTCTTCTTGCTAAATTTTGAATTTTTCCTCAAATTTAGCTTTTTTTCGCCAAATTTAGCTTTTTCCCGCTAAATCTGGATTTTTCCCGCCAAATCACTAAATCTGACTTTTAGCCAAAGTTCAATTGCAAGGAGGAAACATTAAAACCGCGGACAGCGGAAGTTTAATATTTCCGTTTTTTTTTACAAAAAATGCTATATTATATAAATTTGTTAAAGCGGACTACTAAGGACCCTCTTATATTGTATTAATTTGTTAAACCGGACAACTAAAGAAGTTCTATTAAATTTTTGAGAGCGAAGCGAGCTGCGGGTTGGCGAGCGAAGCGAGCAGTTTAAGTTTAAGCTGGACAACAAAAGACCTTCTTTCCAAATTGCGAGCGAAGCGAGCGGGGGTTGGCGAGCGAAGCGAGCAGGGGGCGGAGCCCCCTAGTTCCTTATAAAGCTATTCACCGGATCCTTTTCTTAAAATAAGGTTCGCTTGGAAAGATTGACTTATAATATACAAATTCTATACTTTATTACATTTTATTTTAGTTTGTCTTGAAAAAAGTGGATACAATAATGTAATAAACAATAATATCATTAATAATATTATAAACAAAATAAAATAATGCACTTTAAAAAGTTAGGGATTATTTTAAAAAATAGTTGTATATTTTAAAAAATGAAGGAGAATTGGCAAACATCTGAAAATATAATTATTTTGTTGATCAAAATATTGGGTTTTAGAAATTGATCCGCAAACAGTACGGAAATGTTGTTTACTGATTCTCTAAAGTGGAGATTCAAAGACATGATTTCAACTAAAAAAAAAAATTTTGAAAATCTTAAAAAAAATTTTGGATTTTTCATAGTTTGGCAAGTTTTTTCTTCGATTACTTCGTAACATGATATTGACTTAATTAATTTAATCAACTGATTACACTGAACTAATTCGACTGTCCCCGTAGGGAATGAAAGCTGTCTAAAATCGATAAAACAAATGTTTTCCAGATGATTTAAGCAATTAAAAGCTATGTCTTCATACCAGAAGATGGACAACAAGGGCAAGGTGTGTTATGGTAAGGGGATAGGGGGGAGGGTGGTGGAAACGTGAACTTTTTGATGTTGTGCTGGATGACAAGCCCATGTGGCATCAATTGAAAAGCGTGAAAATGCATTTTCCATGTTAGCTGCTATTCAAATTGCTTAATTGCGTATTAAATATGCACAAAAGTAGGCAAAAAGAGTATAAAATACAGGTAGGCACACAGACACATGCACACAAACACATGTACATATATGTGTGTGCGTGTGTGTAAAGTAACAGGACGATGACCAAATTGTCCTGCCTTAAGTGTATGTGTGTGTTGGAGTGTCGAAATATTTGTATCAACAAACATTAACTCGCTTGACAGTTTTCTGGCAACGCGCAGCATTTGTTCCCCTCTCCCCACCTCCCCTCCCCTTTCCACTGACCCCTCGTCTACCCCGCAAAGTGACAACTGATTTGCCCACACAGAGACTTCCTCATACATACAGCAAACCTTATGCCTTTATGCAACCAATCCGAAAAAGGTTAAAAGTCAGTCGAAGAAGATAGCAACTGGGGGAGGAGGAAGGGAGGGAGGTAGGAAAAAGAAAAGGGGAAGGGGAAAGGGAGGAAGGACCACTGTAGGAGGCATCTATAGGCTGCCTGCCGGATGCTATTTTTTTTAATTGACGAGTCGAGTTGAGAGCTGAGAACTACGGCGGAATGTCAAATGCGGTGAATCAAGTACGTAATATTGCCCTAATAGAATTTCCATTTGTGTCCATTAGCCACACGAAGAGACCCGGAAAGACAGTCGATCCATACATACATATATTATGGACCAAATTCGCAGGACATATCAGCATATTTATTTTATATTATGACTTTCAACATTTAAATGGATATTGACAGCTGAAATATATAATTTTATCCACGAATATGTTGGAGGAAGGAGTAGGAAAAAAGATAAAATTAAAGAGCACTGAAATAAATTTATATTGGAAATTTAGTAATCTCGTTGTGCATAATATTTTTTAGGGGAATTAAGCACAAACTATAAGTACTTAGTGATAATTTTTATATCAAATGGATATATTTACTATTATTAATATATATTTATACCCGTTACTTAAAAACTAAGTAAAAGAGTATATTGTATTCGTTGAAATGAATGTAACAGAGAGATGGAAGCATCTCCGACCCTATAAAGTATATATATTCTTGATCAGCATCAACAGCCGAGTTGATATAGCCATGTCCGCCTGTCCGTCCGTCCGTCTGTCTGTGCGAGCGCCTAGATTTCAGAGAGTTTAAGAGCTAGAGCAAGCAAATTTGGCACACAGATTTCTTTATACCCCAAAAATCCAACACAGTTTTAAGATTATTACGTATTTTTTGGGTAATTAATGTTATCTATTATTATAAGCTATTATACTACTTATTCGCAACAAGATCGGTCAAACAGAACGGTAGTAATGGCTGAATTAAATTTCAAGCCATTTAAGTGCCTTAAAGTATGCAATAAAAAATATTTTGTTTATTTAAATAAGCATAATGGGTATCCTAATTGTTAGGCTGCGCGCACACTGGGAGCTGAAAGCGGAGCGTACAGCGGAGCTTACATGCGAGCTGATAATTGCAGATCTTATCCGCGAGCAGAGATTTTCGGGCCGCGCACACAGAAAGTTTAAGCTGAAGCTGATGCTGATGCTCTCTTTATTGTTTTATATAGCTTCCAAGCGGCAGCAAAACAAAATTAATAACTTTAACGTACTTATACAAGTCTGTTAATGCATATTTACTGTACTTTTCTTAAAAGACAAATGCCGAAACATAAGTACATATGTATGTATAATTTTATACTTATGCGATTATATATGTTACATATCGTATATAAATAGCTCTTAAGTTGTTTATCCCACACTGGTGGGTTTTGAACAATTTCGCTAAATTATGTTTCGCAGTCTATTTCAAAAACAATGAAAAAGCTCAGCTCAGCCGCTGAATAAACAAACATGCTTGATCGATCAAACAGAGAGGAGCGTAGCTTACAGCTTATCGAATCAGCTCCGCTCTCAGTGTGCGCGCTTTCATACAAGCAGTGTGTTTGTTTTATCTGCGGAACAAGCTCGCCTCTAAGCTCCGCTGTACGCTCCGCTCTCCGCTCTCAATGTGCGCGCAGCCTTAAACAAACAAATGTTGATAAAATTGGAATGCATAATGAATTAAGCAGCCAAGACACGATCAAATTGACATTCCACTCTTGATCATTCTTTGTCGACTTTTATATTTTGATATTAAACTCGATTCACTGATTAGATTAACATCACTACTCTTGAGGGGGATCTAAGAAGAATCAATCAAATCAGTTTCTATAAATAAATAATCTTTTTTTGCTACATTTTCCACTCAATTGAAGAAATTCGAACTGATTATATAACCAAATACTTAGCCTTGATCAACTTGGAAAGAGCAAAATACTATGCAAGAATCTATTGTTTGTCCAAGAATCCAAAAACAACAACTCAACTCAATTAACAAGTTACGAGTCTGCGTCTGGAGATGTGTCAGGAAACTTGTGCTCGGAAAAGCAAAGGTTAAAAAAGAATCAGCAATACTTTTTTCTTTTTCTGCAAATCAATTAGAAAATTTTCTCAAGTTTTCGCGCGTTGAAAATGCTGGCAAAATGTTTTCCGTAGACAAAATAGAACCGCAGAAGAAGAGGAGGAGAGTAGTTGGATGTGGGGGGTTGAACAGGTAAACATGTCTTAATGGCTGCTGAGGTAAAAACGGGGCCTGACTGACTGGCTGTCAGTTGTATTGTGCTGTGACTTTTTAACCTAATGAATAATAAATTGGGCCAATTGTCACGCAAAAACAACTCAAGCACTGCCGGGTTAAGCATAAGCACAAGGATAAGGGTAAGGATAAATGTAAGTGCGAGGATAAATGTAAGTCTTGCTCTTAGAAATTTGTTTCGACTGCCAGCCAAACATATCCAAATAGTAGACACATTTTCCAGCATTTCCTTCCTGTTGTTTTGTTGTGTTCTTTTGCAAATGTCGCCTTCGATAGATTTTGGCATTTGTTAAGTTGGCGCCAACTCGCTGGGGAAATTGCAGTCAAATGTGGCAAGTGGGCAGGCGTTCAGGTGGCATGCAACATCATTAGCTTTAGGTGGCAGCTTGCATTTGTTTTGTTGCCCCATCCCAGAACCATATCAAAAGTAATTAGCATATTGAAATGTTGCCGTGGCTCATCAATAATTTAGAAAGACGAAAGACTTCAAGTTGCATGTTGCACTTGTCAAGTTTTTGCAACATGTTACGCTCGATTGTTTAATTATATATATATTTAATTGCAAAAACCTTAAGCCTAAACAACAATCTAGGGTATCAAGGAAAGCGCTGAAAGGGTACGATGGAACAAGCTCTTAAAAGCGTGTCAACAGCTTGTCAATCACAATTTGCTAAATAAAATGTAAATGTCATTCAAATATTTAGTTTGCCAATGTGTTGATGTGTCTGTAGTTTAGTTGATTGAAGGCTTGGGGACTTACTAGGGGTTGAGGATAGCTCACATAGCTCTTAAGTAAAAACCAAGTTAAAGGGTTATTTTTTCACTAAGCACATTAAAATAAAATAACAATTCTTTTTGCAATCTGTATGTAAATTCTATAGCTTTTAAAAAGAAAATATATCATGACTCCTACACCAGAGAGAGAGTTTAATAAAAGTTCTCAAATAAAAACAAATAATTCCATATTAAACAAAAACTGTTGATATTTATTTCATTGAAACAACAGCTCAGATCTGTAAAATCAGCTTTAAAAGCACATGAAAGCTTTAAGACAGCTTCAATTTGTATATTTCAACTGAAAGCTTAGACTTATAAAAGTAAAACCGCATTGAGTTTAAGCTTTAATCACTAAAAAAGTCAAATAAGCAAACAAACATTAAAAAATTGTAATGTATTAAATTCCCTAAAAGCTCAAAAGCTATCACATCTGACAACTAGGCCATAAGTAGTCCCCAATAATATCAATCAATCAAATCTACTTATCTATCTATCAATCTATGTATGTATCTATCTATCTATCTATCTGTCTATCTTTCTAACTATCTATCTATCTATCTATCTATCTATCTATCTATCTATCTATCTATCTATCTATCTATATATCTATCTATCTATCTATCTACCTATCTATCTATCTATCTATGTATCTATCTATCTCTCTATCCATCTATCTATCAATCAAATGTATCTTAATAAATCTGTCTAGTTCAAGCTGTCAATAATTTCCCGTATGCTCGAGTTCTTGATGAACTGAAGTCGGTCAAAAGTTTACAAAAAAACAATATATTTTGATGGTTAGGACTGCTCTAACCATTTAAATACTTAACTTCTTAATCTGGCCTTTTAGGCATAGACACATGATATAATAGATAACACATCTTTGGGGGCGTTACAAAGTTCAATTTAATAACAACTATTACAGGTGAAACTTACAACTGGCATAATTTACGCTTGCGCAATTCAAAGCGACGACAACAACAACAAGGATGGCCAACGCTCATTGGCTGTTGATTACAACGGTAAAAGCCGAGGCCGACAGTCGTCGCGACGTCAAGTTCCGTGTCGCACATTACGTATACGCCGCATGGCCCAAAGGAAACACGACACACGACGCTGCTGAAGCTCGTGTGACGTCGTGTCCTTGCCGCACAAGGATCACAGGATACAACGTTACAGCATTCGCAACGGAATTGCAGTTCAAGTGCAGCACTCACACCGTGCAGACGTCTTTGCTCCGACAAACAAAACAAAAGTTTAACTCAACAAAAATTATTCTAGCAAGTGAATAAAGTATTTTGAATTGAAGATGTTAAGATGTTAATCAAGCTACTATACGACGCCTATATCATTTTGATTGTTGCTCAGAAAGCCCGTGATTTAATACTTTGGCTTTCGAGTAATAATCGAAACCAAATAGGCGATCCCAACAACTCTTAAGTAGCTGAGGTAGTGACAAAGGTAAGTTTATCTATAATTTCACTTATAACTAATCTAATTTATTAATTCATACATTAAGATACTAAGTAAATATATTTGTAAGTATTTTTCTTATTTAATTTTTGTGCACTAAAAAAAAATTTAGATTTAAAACAGATAAATATAAATTTTAACACATATTAACTCTTTTTATTCTTATGCATTTACATTTACATTTACTTGTTTTCAGTTTAAAACTTATATATATTTATTACTAGTCAATTAAATATATTTTTTTAATTAACTAATTAGTTAACTTATTTCTTACCTTCTTTATTATATTTATGGTAAATCTAATTTCTTAACAAATAAGTGAATAAATACATTAAGAAACTAAGTAAATATATTTGTAAGTCTTTTTCTTATTTCATTTTTGTGCATTAATAAAAAAATTTAGATTTAAAACAGATAAATATAAATTTTTACACATATCAACTCTTCTTATTCTTAAGCATTTACATTTACATTTATTTGTTTTCAGTTTAAAACTTATATATATTTATTACTAGTCCATTAATATATTTTGATTAATTAACTATTTAGTTAACTTCGATTATCTTTATTATATTATGGCAAATCTGATAGTCAAAACCATGCCCAAATAGCATTAATTATGCATTAGATTAATAAAAACAAAATTACTTCCAATATCTCATAGAATTGCTTTGATTTTCTTATTTACTTAAAAAAACATCTTCAGATTTTTATGATAATATTCTCATTCTTTCTTCTTCTTTTTTGGCTTTCTATAATTAATTTAAAAAAAAGCTTTTACATTAATTAAAAGTAGTTTATGTAACACTCTAAGAATTAATATTGCCATGATATTACACGATTTTTAATACTATTTCTAACAAATTGAAAAAGATAAAAATCAATTGAAATCAATTATTATTAAAGATACCACATAACGTAGTGAGCTTTCAATTCAAATCTGTAATAATAATAAAAATACAAAATACAATTCTTGGAAGTTTTTTGGTTTATCCATTTTATTTTTAAGTAGTTCCAGTTATAATTCCCACAACCCACCCGCATCTATTAAAGACTTCCTCTAATGCAATTAGTCATCAAAAACAACAATAAAAAATAGAAAAACAAAACTGTCGTTGAACCTTTTGGCCCAAAAGACAACAACAAACGTGACAAAGGCGAGAAGCGACCTTCACATTGAATGCGTCTACGCGAATTTTGGAGGCGGGTGTCAATGCACCTAAACTCGTTTTGTTGAGCCAACTATTGTATTATTTATTTTGGTTAAGTCGTCAACAGACAAAGTTTTTATAGCAAACTTACTGGAAATTAGCATTTCGCACACAAAAGGTGAGGCGTCAAAATAAATAACAAAAACAAAACCAATTGACAGCGATCAATGAACCTGCTTCTAATTGTCGGATGGGCGATTTGTTTCTGGGTTTCGAGTTTACTGGTTTTCGGTTTCATTTGAACTAATTTCGAGATAAGCGTCACATGTCTCAGTTGTCAAACGAGTTGAACAGAATAATCAATTAATATTCAATCTTTATTTGTGTGGTCTATGGAACTGATTTGTTATTTACTTTGTTCCTGTTTCAATAACATTTTAATTCCTGATTGTCTCTTGAGTTGCCAATCAATTCGTCATTCAATTAATATTCCATAATACTATCAAACTGCATTCAATGCGCTTCCACCTGCATTTTTGTTTCGATTCGTCTTCTGTCATTGAGAATTTTCAACGTTTCTGTGTTATTTTATTTTTTATTTTAAGGGCAATGTTAATGTCAAAGCAATAATTAACATTTCCAGCATTACATTGATATTGTTAACTAAGTCTCTACATTGAAAGTCAATTATGTAGGCACGTCGTCTCATCATTATGCATAGCTGCATTTTCAATTTGCATAATATCGATGATTGGGCCAAGTCCAATTTCTGATGGAAATATGACGTTTAAGGTTATTTACACACATCCATTACAAAGCTTTTGGATATTTGTATTTGTACTTATCTAGTTGTATCTGTAATATAAGAAACTAATTTAGTGACATTTTCCGGTTCCGTATGATATTAAATATATAAACTAAATACAAATTAGTCATAATTACTATTTGTTCATCAGTTATTAATAAGTTATTAATTAATAAAAGAAAGCTCTTATTTAAAAAGAATCTTAGAAATATCCGTATACGATTTTTTATGGAATTTACAAGCTTTACGGAATATGAATAAAACTCTAAAAAATTACTTGAAGTTTGGAAAAACAATTTTCTTAAATTTTATATTTAAAATTTTAATTACAATAAAAGATATATTAATAATAAAAAAAATAAAACTAATATAATTATTAGTAATAAAAATAATAATAATAGAAATATCAATAATACAAAAGATTAATAATATTCCTATTCCTCTTCCTTTCTAGAAATCCCTGACCTTACTAACTCTAATACTTGTATTATTACTAATTACTACTACTAATACTTTTAAATCTGATTGGATTTTAGGTTCTTTAGGTTTTCCCCAATCCTTGCAATAAATGTTGAATCATTTTAAAAGTTTTTTGCATACCCTCAGTTTTTTAATATTTGAATTTTTTATCATTTCAGTTAAATTTCCATTTAATTTTAATTAATTTAATATTACTTAACTTTTTATATTACTTAACCACTTTAATTTTTTACATTAATTTTAGTCAACTGTACTTAGTTGACATAAAATACATAAAAGAAATAAAATATAAAAGGTACTCAAATTTTCAGAGCTTTTAGATTTAAATTTATAGAGATGAACAAAACTGTTAACAATAAAATTTAAAGACGTGTGTAAACATTGTATTATATCATAAGTCGCGCTGTACAACAAAACAAAGCAAACAAACACTAAGGTGAGTAAGTACGTGTTATTAATTATGTACAACAATAAAATATTAAATAAGGATAATGGGCCAATAAACTTGTTGCAACTTGTACGATTGAAAGTGAATATACACAAATTAACACAACTATTTGTCACCCATTCAATGTCATGAACTTCATTGGGTCATAAAACGCAAAACACAAAAACTTTTTGTTGCTTTTGTTTACGTTTCAGTTTCGTTTTCATTTTCGGTGTATTCGGCATCTCCTTAATTGTGTACACACTGACAGTACAAGAGTGGGTGTGAGAGAGAGAGAAAGAGAGGGAGTTGACGAACCAATTGAAATGCCAAAACGTGTGCGCCTTGTACGTGTGTGTGTGTGTGGTGCAGCACATGGGCGACATGGAGGTGCAGTCGTTAAGCACGAAAAGCTTAACGGCAACAGGTGTTTGAGAGACTTCCGTTCGTTATCAAAAAGCTCGAGCCGAACGTTTGCTAATCCGCATAGAACACAGCAGCAAATAAGTCAGTGGAACAGTCGACGTTTCGTTCGACCCATATATAAATTAATTGGCACACAGAATATTTGAGACAGTTCGGTGAATGGTTTCGCAACAGCAACGGTTAACGGCTTAACGGTTAATTTTTCAAAAGAGCCATGTTGAAATTTATAAACGTTGTTGTTGTTGTTGTTTTTTATGTAATGACATGTGCGCAGGCGCAAGTTACTTGTAAGTGCTACGAAAACACACACACATATTTTAATAAATTAATACTATATGTATTTATAAAAATTCAAACAGTTACCGGTCTGCCGTGCAATGTACGTAATCCTAAAATCGTTGGCGGCAGCGAGGCTGAGCGCAATGAGATGCCCTTTATGGTGAGTCTGATGCGACGCGGCGGTCACTTTTGTGGCGGCACCATTATACATGAGCGCTGGATTCTGACCGCTGGGCACTGCATCTGCAATGGCCTGCAAAAGTTCATGAAGCCCGCACAGATCCAAGGCGTTGTGGGTCTGCATAGCATACAGGAGTATCTAAACGGTATTGGCAATGGTCCGGATGCACTGCGTGTGGATTTCAAAAGTATTGTGCCGCATCCACAATATGACTGCAATAATGTTAAACATGATATTGGTAAGTAATTGTAACGGGGGTTCTTCTTATCACTTTCAATATACATTTGGTAACAGTCTTTGGTAAAAAGAAAAAAAAAAAAAGGCTATTTATGATGAAATTTGGTGAAAAAAATTTTAGGGGGTTTCCGCTAGTTTTTTTAAATTGAATTTTGAAATTTTTAATGCATGGTTGCTTTTTGCATTTAAAATTTAAAATTTCAAAATTAAGTTAAAAAGAACTAGCAGAGACCCCCTAAAAAATGTTTCACCTCAATTCATCATAAATCGTTCTCTTTTTGATTTTTTTTTTTTTTTTTTTGAGAGTAGTGCCGCTCCTAGACTGATACCATACATTTTAAAGTATCATATAATAAACCATTAAATTATTTATATTATAAATTTAAATTTTAAAGACCTGTCTCCAGCACTACGGAAAATAAAACAGCGTGACCATGTACCTAAAACGTGCATGGTCACTCTGTCTAATCAGCTGTGTTTCGTAACAGCGCCAATTGTGAATGCTCAAAAAAAATTAAAAAAGAAAAAATCTGAACTCTGGTGATGAAGTGACTCTGTTGGTAGCGGCATATATTGTTGCAAACCAATTTTTTAAATTTTCATCTCTCTTTTTGGTTTTGCAAACAGTTTTTGCATCTATCTCTTACTTGTCACTTTTATGAAATCTTTAAATGCATAAGGACTACGTTCTCCATATTGATGTGACAGCAGAATGTAAGCAAACACCAAATGTCACACAAATGAGTTTTTTATTTGAAACCAAATTGAAATCAAATCGAAATCAAAACGAAATCAGCCTCAGAGCAGATTTCACGAAATCAATTAGTAGGACCACATTTCCCTGATTTGCTCTGGGCACACTGAAAATTTTGTATGGAGCAGCTGCGAACAGCTGACTGCGAAATCTAAACCAAATCTAAAACGCTTTCCGGAATACCACTAATAATTCCTGAGCTGTCGATATGAATCTGTAGATTTCGTTCAAGTTTCAAGCAACGAAAACGTAAACGAAAAATTCCTGGCACAGTTTTTTTTTATATGAAGCTTGACAGGAATTTTTATTTCCCGCGGTGCTGGATACCCTACTTTAAAATAAATAAAATGAATGTAAGCACACAACACTAATATTATGTACATTCTGATTCAGCGCTGTTGGAACTGGTGCAGCCAATTAGTTTTACGGCCCACATTCAGCCCAGCTGTGTTAGCTCAGATAAGGAGCAGCGCAGCTTGGACCAAGAATATGGCACAGTGTCCGGCTGGGGTTGGACACAAGAGAATCAGGCGGAGGGCGATCGTGCTGATGTCTTGCGCAAAGCAACTGTTAAAATATGGAACAATGAGGTCTGCGAGCGTTCCTACCATGCGTTGGGCAAGTCCAATAGCATTGGCGACACCCAATTGTGTGCGGGCTACGAGAATGGTCAGATTGACTCTTGTTGGGTGAGTATACAACTTTTTAATGGAGCACAAATGTTATGCAGCACATATTTTTTTCAAATGAATTTTGCTAGGCCGATTCCGGTGGCCCATTGATGTCAAAGGAGCATCACTTGCTGGGCGTTGTATCAACAGGAATTGGTTGCGCCCGCCCAGGTCTGCCAGGAATTTATACGCGTGTCAGCAAATACGTTAACTGGATGCAAAGCGTAATGAACGGGCAATAACCACCAAACGATGGCCAACTTAATGTGATTAAACTGTGATATTTCGTTTTATAAGTCAATTTAATACATATTATTAACAAAACAAACGTGTTTTACTAAGCGTAGAATTTTTACTCCCATTTTTAAAATTCGCATATCTTTTGCCGCCATTTGCGATAGTGAGAGAGAGATATATAAATGCATTAATCAACTGATTGCTTTGGCAAAAAAAAAAGGTGGCAATCTTGGCAATGGTGGCATATTTGACAATTTAACTCTTCAGAAATAACAAACATTTCTTTTTTAAATTAATTTTATAGCTAGAACTTTGAAACTTTCACAGGAGGATATTTTTTCGATTTTCTAAATTCTTTTTTAGATTTTCTTACTATTATTGAATTTCTTCACCACGCAAAGGCAAACCAATTTTAAAATGAACTTTATTATCTTAGAAAATTTATAGTTTTTCTTGGTTTTTTGAATTGCACTTGAAATATAATTATTGAATTATTAAAATTTATTTAAAAACTAACAAAATTACAAACAAAAACACACAAGAAGTTGTAACTGTGTGGCAGCTTTGGCCCAACTTTGGCAAAACAAGGTGGCAGCCCCTTGGTTGGGCTCCAAACATGGAAAATTTTCAAATTGATCACTTTACTGTCGGTGTTTTCTTCGATGCTTTATTTTAAAACATCGAAAACATCGATGATTCTCCACCAGCGTAGAATTTAGTCCTTTTTTTAATATTCGCATACTTTGCCGCCATTTGCGGTAGAGCTGCCAGATCTGCCAGCTCGAGTGCAGCTCTGCCACATGTTGCCGCAGTGACAGCTGCTAGTCTGGCAAT
>JBAMBK010001662.1:0-18465 GCA_037043435.1 Drosophila suboccidentalis | reverse complement strand
ACCGATCGATATTGCTCTTTTTATTCGCCCACTTCCTTGTGCAAGAGTTCGAATCGTCTAAAATTTTGAGTGGCCGTCTAAGAGAATGAACTAACATACACAATAGTAAATGTCTTTTGCGATATTGGCGCCCTCAGGTGGATAATCTAAGTACTTGTCGGACCGCCCTCGTAAGTTTAATAAATTATATATTTTAGTCAATTCTCTTGTCAAATGATTTGTCGGATAGTAAAAACGAATATCTCTAATTCAACAAGTGGTTTCCAATAAAATTTGAATTGACACCTAGCTAAGCACATGGCGGACAACGAAATAAAATGGATACAAAGTGTCGACCTCAGTCAGTATCGACAGAAAAGATTTCCAGAAAACGGAATCAATTCTTGAAAAGTACCTACGATATGAACCAGGCCAATATAAAATATACAAAGTATTACATAAAATGTGCTTTTATTCATGACATTTTGAAATTACGGCAATATCTCAGATTAGCTTTGGGGTATAAGTTACAATAGAACTGCGTTTGATTCGGTTTGTGGACTGTACACAGATCCGTCCTATTATAATCGATACACACTCGATGCCGTTGCGCAGAGATGCCACTAACATAAATCTAGGGCATTGTGGTGCAAACACGACGCCTCTTGTGACGGCAACTCGTGGTCACCTTGCAGGCCTGAAATGGAAAATTGTTAGGAATAGGCAATGCAAGAAGAACTTTTGGGATCCTTACCTGACGACGGTATTCATCCTTTTTGCATTCAGGGAGACGGCACCAGGCGCGAGCTGCCTTCATCACCAGATCCTTGGGCTTCAATCCACAGTGCTTGCGTCGATATTCGCGGACAAAGTTCAGATAGCCATTGTTAGTGATGGGTCCTGGATTCTGGCACTTGGGCTTACATGCCGGCTTGCGCTTTGGCCTGCAACGTGGCTTGGGACAAGTCTTGCGCTTTGGCGCGCATCTTGGCTTCTGCGCACACCTTGGTTTTGCCGCACATCTCGGTTTCTTGGCGCATCTCGGCTTCCTACGCATGGGACAGCGTGGCTTGGGAGCGGAGCAGCACGACTTTGGTCGGGAACGGCGCTTCTTTGGACAGCAGGCATCGGAAGCGTTTGCATTGGGCTGAGCCTCAGGTCGGGGCGGAAGTGGAGATGGTCCTGCATCGGCATCATTCATGACTTGATACTTTTTTCTCTGGGCATCGGTCAGTTTATTCCAAGCTTTGCCGGCTTTTATCGAAAGTTCCATGACGTCCACACCGAAATGTTTTTTTGCATATTCTCGTGTAAAATTTACATAGCGATAGTTTGCAACGCTTCTATGAGATGAAGAAGAAGATCCCGGTCCCAAGTTCATGACTGAAAAAGCGGAAATGTCTTCCTTAAATTAGGAAACCAAATTAGTCGCGTTGTTCACTTACCTCAAATTATAAAATATTCCTTATTATAATTAACACGCTAAAATAATTTCAGTAAATAAAAATGTTTCCCAAAAAAAAAAAATAAAAATTACTATTAAATTAATAGAGAATTTAAAAGTAAGGTCTACTAGAAATAGATTGTGCAAGTATACTAAACCTTGTGAAAATATGTCGAGCTCAGGTAAACTTAAATTAGAAAAACAGCCTATTATGTTTTGTTAAAGGTCGTACTCGATCAATTTGATGTAGTAGGCAGAAGGAAGCGAGCCGTATATATATTTTCTAAATCTTCAGTTTTCCGGCCATCTGTCCGCCTATCTATGAAAACGAGTGGGAAAGGCTACAGCAGAGCATACTCGAATGTGGTAGACTCTGTACTTACTCTCGCAGCTCCTCACTAGTGAAAATTAAATAACATAAATTGTTTAAAGTGCTTTCAGACGAGCGTGTTTTCACCGACACTTTTACACCGTCGGTGAATTTTACCATTCACATATTTCGCATCGGTTGTCAAACAAAAATACCATCGGTTTTTTTTCCCACAGAACCTGGTCACACTCTGAAAAGTTTCATACAAAAGTGCCTCAATCTAGTAGGCATTTGACCGACACAAAAAACCGATGGAAATAGGACGTGTTCTATTTCCATCGGTGAGCACCGGTGAAAAGCCGACGCTTTTTAAATTCTGACTGTTCACACGACACCGACAGTTTTTTGACAAAAAGTGTCGGTGAAAAAATGCTCGTCTGTAAGCACTTTTACGAAATGTTTTACACGCCTGAACTTATAATTATAATAATTATCAATCGCCACACGAAACCGAATTTCACAAAAACTTGAAAAAGAACTAAGAAACAATCAAAGTAAAGCGAATACGCTCATACAAATGTAAATAGTTAAAAAACTACTGGGCGGTGCTACAGTCGAGCATACTCGACTATCGGAGACCCCGTACTTACTATGGAAAAGCAAACAGTGCCTAAAATAAAATAATATAAATCGCTACAAATATTTATATAGTTATGTACTAAATGTACTTTTCGCCCAACAATGGGGCTCCAGTCGGCTACATCGGAGTGTGCTCGACTGTTAGATACCCTGTGCCCTGGCACACCGATATCCGAATACTTATTTGATCAAAATGTAAAAGACATAGAATATTCCCAATAAATGGGTTCGGTTGAGATACTAAAAAAATCGCACACTATGGCAGCTGTAAGATATAGTAGTCCGATATCAACCAAATTTAGCTAGGATGTATGGGACCATCCCATATGCATATTCTGTCAGTTTGGTTCAAATATCTCAAACAACAAAAGACTTGATGTTCGACTGATCGTTTCTATGGCAGCTATATGATATAGTGGTCCGATCCCAAATCTGAAACAAACTCGATCTGATTAAGAATATATATACTTTGTGGGGTCTGCCACGCCTCCTTCTGCCTGTAATGCACTTTTTTTTTGTGACAAGACCCCTGAACATTTTTAAAATACGGGGTCAAACAATATATATTTTGGCATCCAGAGATCATATTAAAGCTACACTTCTAACTGTTGAAAAATAGTATATTTCTCATCCCCATTCGGCGCATGAACTCTGTTGATAATCATCTTAGCAGAAGTTATTTAAAGTGCTTTCAGACGAGCATTTTTTCACCGACACTTTTTGTCGAAAAAACTGTCGCTGTCGTGTGAACAGTCAGAATTTAAAAAGCGTCGGCTTTTCACCGGTGCTCACCGATGAAAATAGAACACGTCCTATTTCCATCGGTTTTTTGTGTCGGTCAAATGCCTACTAGATTGAAGCACTTTTGTATGAAACTTTTCAGAGTGTGACCAGGTTCTGTGAGAAAAAAAACCGATGGTATTTTTGTTTGACAATCGATGCGAATTATGTGAATGGCAAAATTCACCGACAGTGATAAAGTGTCGGTGAAAACACGCTCGTCTGAAAGCACTTTTACTAACAGAACTCAGGAGCTATAGCAACAAAAGTTAGCATGACAATCTCTATTTTGTTTGAAGTGGAATCAGACTTATCTTGTAAAGAAAATATAGTTAGGTGTAATAAATATAACGTAAAGTAAGTATTAAAGGTAACAAGAGAATTTAAAAGTTATTAGATATTTTTACTTAAGCCCAATAGGAAAAGACAATAATTCTAAATATTCCTGTTTATTGCATGGGATTGTGGAATTGTGGTGTCGAGCATATTCGAATGAGAGGGACACGTCCTCTGTGACTTTGTGCCTTTGGCTTAGATTTGGGTTGAGTCCTCGAGGAGGGAAGGGGGTATAAATTATGTGTCTGGGCAGAGGAATTGCCATTTTTATTTCCACTACTCGTACAGAGATTTAAAAGCGGTTTGTTAAAATTTGATGCCCCAGGCGGAACTTAAAACATACACGGCCTTGAGAGAGTGCGAGTGTGTGAATAACCGAAAAGGATTGAGGATTGTGGTGGATTCGAGATTCCATGTACTGCAAGTATGCTAGAAGGCTTTCTATTATCTGTAGAGTGTTATGATTTATTATGTGCGGGTTCAAGTTTATGCCGTGCCCATAAATTGCCAGCCATTGCAAAAGGGTGCAAAGGCCTTTGCCATTGCCTGCCACAGCCGGCAGCAGTTAAGTCAATTAATTGGCTTTAGATTTATTAGTTCTATTTTTCTGCTTCTTCCCCTGCCAGGCCACTCTCCTCCTTCCCCTACTTCGCTCTCATATGGAACGCGTATGTGTTGTGATTTATTGTGCGAAGAATTTAGCAGAAAGAAGTTTTCTCCTTGACACGCACACTCGGCTCATATTTGAGTTCAGGTAATGCTCCTAGAATTGGGGTAGGTGTGGTATTTGCATATAAATAGATATGTCACTTTAAATATTAGATACATGCGAATAGCCTGCTTCTCTTGGCCCAAAGAGCTTCTGGCCAAGTTATTGCGTGCCGAGCCAAACAACAAGTTCGGTTTTGGTCTCAGTTTGTCGTTTTGCGCTAAATTAGTCTTAGTGTCAAATGTGACGCAGCTGACATTGCTGACACTCATCTTGGCCACATTTGTTGTGCTGAATTATTAACTAGGCCAACATTTAGACAAACATTTAACGAGCACGCCAAATTTTTCAAAAGCACTGAATGTCAGACGGAAATGGGGACGACACTTGGGGTGCTCCAACTGTTGATGAATCAATGGCCGGGCTGACAGAGCAATTCACTGATTACATCTAGCTAGTTGGTAGTTTTAGGTTTCCTTCGTTTCATTCTGCATTATAAAGTTGACAAGGTTGAGAAGTTGAAAAAATGTTGAACATACATACAGGGGTGGTCAAAAGTATTTACACAACACTTAAAGTAATTTGAACTTACTACATGTAAAGTTTGGTATCAATGGAAAGGTCTTTTGAATTCCTTTCAAATGATACCAAAATTTTCTTAATCCATTAAGTACCCATCGATAATTTTAAGTTTTTGTAAAAGTCATTTGACTTTTTTCCTGGGGGTCAAACAAAAAATGTTTTGTTGCAAAAAGTTTTTTCAAACAATTTAAACAAATAGTAACTGCAAAAAAAAAATTTTAAAAAATCTCTTCGCTAGTATTTTTTATAATTTTTTGAAAACTGCAAAAAAGGCACTTTTTCCTCATTTTCATGCAAATGAAAATAAATAAATAAAATGAAATTATCGACTAATTGTTCGTGTGACATCTAACATATATGATTTAGTGATCAAAATTTAATCAGGATCTATAAGACAAAGGAAAATTCCCAATCTGTGAGTTTGGTTGAGATATCTCCGAAAACAACAAAAAATGATCATACTAAATCTTAATTTCAACTGTGAGGAACACTATTTGTTCCCCACAGCATTTCGAGTGAGCTACGCCTATGGGCTGCGCACAGTTAATTCAGATCAACCGTTAACTTGACGAGCAGTGAGCGAGCATCGTTGAGTGAGCAGTGAGCGCATGTGCCGTTAGTCCTACGGCTTGGGCCTATAAAAGCGCATGCAATCGCTGACCCGGGAGTTCAGTATAGAGTTGTTCATTCTAGTTCAGTTGAAGGATTTAGTTTAGTAGTTCAATTTTTGGTGAACGAACTAATCGGTCATTTAGTTCAGTAGTTCAGTTGCTTAGCTCAACCGGTGACTCGAGACTCGAGTCCCATTATCGTTCAATAGTTCGTTCGAGTCCTTTTATAGGTCAGTAGTTCGTTCGAGTCGTTTAAGTCGTTCAATAGTTCGTTCGAATCCCATTATTTCGCAAAGGATTGCAACTATAAATTCGTTGCACGAGCCTACAGAGTCGACCGAGTTAGCCCGGCCTAAAGGATCGTTACACAACCACAATTGTTCAGGATGTATGGAAGTATCCCAGATGCATATTCTGTCAGAATAATAAAAAGTTTTTTGTTCTTAATTTTGATCTTCGACTGATCGGTCCAATGGCAGCTATATGTTAATCTAAATACCACGGAAATCAAGACACGTACAGACAGACGGACATAGCTCGATCGACTCGGATGTTGATACTGATCAAGAATATACATATATAATTTATTGAATCTGCCACGCCTCCTTCGCCTCCTCCTTCAATTAATCTTTTTGGGATTTAAAGATGTCCGTGTTTCAAATTTGGCACTTGTTTTAGCTCTTTACTCTTAACTTTGCTGGCACCGAATCCGACTTGAATGGTTCAAAAGGTATCTGAATCTGAATCGAAGCAGTTTGCAGCATTAGTTCAAGGCTTTGCTTGATAATAATTCTTCTGCTTCTGTCAACCGGATTCAACTTTATTCAATTCCTTTTTAAAAGAGACATCCACATGTAGCCATGGGCATATCATCTCAGGAGTCTCTTGCTGAAGTGCAAAGAGTTGGCATATGCGAGTGTTTGCAATGACACCAGACTCAGTCTCAGAGTCGATGTTTGCCTGCTACCCGCTCCTTCCTCCATCTGCATCTGCATCTACATCTGCCAACGTGGAGTAATAACTTAAAATCCCATAATAAAGCTACTTACTGCTTCCAATTTTGGTCTTGGGCTTAGCTCTTCCATCTTCTCCTTTTCTGCCTCGTCGTTGCCTAACAATAACTATTTTTCTTTGGATTTGGCTGTGGCTGGAATCGACTTGCAGCCTTCGCCACAAATGTGCAACTCAAGTCAAGTGCATACGTCAACAGCTCCCCATTCAGCCAGGTCGAAGGGCATTTCATTCCCCCCTCTCTCTCTCTCTCTCTCTCTATTTATTATATTTAGTTACTTTTCAGTCTGTTAGCAGAAAAGAGTCTGAAAAAATCTATCCTGCTGAGCCAATGGATTAAGATTGAATTCTACTCGCCGTTTTTTTCGTTATTTTTTTTGCTGTTATCTCATCGTTGTCAGGTAGGAGAAGACTCTGATAGTTGTATGTGTGTGCATATACGTTACACACTCTCACACACTCACAAAAGGCTGCTAAAAATATTTTCATGTTGAGATAAAATATTTCCCCATTGAAATTGAAAACGTTTTTACCATTGTGTGGCCCGAGCGGATGCTGTACAGTTATTGGAATGTCTTTTCAGTCCTCCAACAAGAACTCTAACAATGGGCTATTAGTTGTGATTTTTATACTCTGTGATTATTGAGAGTCGGCAAAAAAATGTGCGGGTATACTAACTATGCTAAAATGTAGGAAACTGGCAGAGTTAGACTACCATCAATTTATTTTTAGAGGCAGCTTTTTTTGAAAAGTTTTTCCCCTTTAAAAGGTGATATTAAATGTTCAATAACAATTATAAGTACTCTTTTATAGAGATGTTTTTTTATATTGCTATTTATTATTGTTATTAATTGTCACAGGGCATCTCTCAGTCGATAGCTCAGGAGTCGATTTTTCGTTCTTGTTTTCTGGTATGTTTTGAACAGAGTATCTATTTGGTTGTTGTTGCTGCTGTGATGGTTCCCTAGCTGGCATCGACAGGAAGTGATGGTAAACTTATTTCTCTTATTAATTTCTGTTGGCAATTTGTGCTGCAGCTGCCAAATGTTGCACAGATAAATCAGCGCAGCTGTTGTTGCCTTTTATCTGTTCACTTTACTCACTGCACTTTCTGTGCCTCTTTCCCGTCCACCATCTCAACCCAGCTGCGTTTTGTCCTATTGCTTGCATAGTTGCTTAAGCAACCGTCCTGGAATGTTGCAGCTAAATTAACATCTTCTTGCCCCCTGAAGAGTGGCACTCGCAACGGGGTGGCGATTGCTTAAAGTCAGACCAGGACAGGGATTGCATTTGTCCAAGGACCTGCTCATATTTGTCCTGACATTGCTTTATCATTTGCACCAGGTAAAGGAATTCCTCTGTTGGCATTTGTGAATTATAAGGAATTGTAAGACATATTGCAAATGCTTTGTCCAACTCCAGCTCAGACTTTCATAGAAATAATGTGAAAAATTGAAATATAATTAGAGAGCATGAAAATAAAATTAAAATGAATCACGCTTAGTTAATGAAAGGTATTTGCATTTCACTAATGGCGACGGGTGCAGCTAGCATTACAGTAGAGCTTCAATAAATGCTTCCATAAAACATGTTATGGTACAGTCTAATTTCAGTAATTTTATTCAAAGTCCTCATTTTGCTATTAGCAAAGTTGGACTGTGGTTAGTTATCGAACTTGACCAACAATTGCAGCGCGGACTAACTCAATTATATCTCGATTGGCGGCTAATTCAATGCATTGCCACGAAATTGAACCAGTCTGTAGTTGCTGACCACGGTAACCGAAATATTTCATGTCACTTAAATTAGTTGATTTTGTGCATAAATGCATAAATAAATGTGCGTACTGCGGTTGTTGCTGCACTTGCTCCTACCAAATTCGTACTGCCTCCCTATTATTATTCTGTTTTTCAATATTTAATTTGTTGCCGCCTCAAATTCAGGTCTGACATGGCCCCGGGTCTGGCTCATTTCGAATGTGGCAATATTTCTAATTAAAGGTTACAAACGAAATCAAAACAACCGCGAGCCAGTTTCGCAGCGGGACAACCTACCAATTTATATTAAACTTCCATATTTGCATTTGTGCGTGAGTGTGTGTGTGAGTGTGGGTGTCTGTGTTGGCGCTATTAAGTATGCTATGATTTATGCATTGCTGCTAAATGTTGCTGAGGTTTTTGCGTTGATTTCATGCAATTGGTGCGGTGGGTCAGTGCACTGTGGTGCGGAGCACTGTGGCCAATGTCAACTATCTGACACTCATAAACGCATCATTTAAGCCATTGAGTAGGCATTCGCCCTCCTACTTATTTGTCTATGCGACGTGACACTGTCTGCGTGGTCAATTCATGCTGAAAGCCATGACCCTTTATAATGTGAAATAAGAGTGAATAACAAAGCGGTGGAAATGTATTGACTTCAATATATTTTCTATCTGAAAAACAGCCAAACTGAGTTGGGCAAATTTAGAAATTTAGAAAAAAAAAGAATCCGATTTGACTAGTTTTGGGTTGAAGCATACCTGTTAAATTTCGATTAGAATTACTAATCAATTAGAAAATCACTTTTGAAAAATCTGTGATTATTTAATGATTACGATTACAAAAAAATCAGAAATAATCTAAAATTATTACAATCATTCAAAAATAATATTTTTGAGTCTTCGGATTATTTTTGATTTTCTTCTGATTATTTTTCTGATTATTTCTGATTATTTTGGATTATTTCAAATAATTTATGACTTTTTAGAAAAAATCAAATTATTTTAAACAAAACTATTTATTATAAAAATGTCTTTTCTTTATTTTTTATTTATACATAAGTTTCTTATACATGTATGATGTGTTATTAAATCCAAATAGCTAATTATCATAAAGTTGAATGTAAAATGTGTGTGTAGAATATTTTGTGTGCAATTGTGACTCTCCACCTATTAACGACCGTTTCCTCATGCTTGTGAAAGGTTCAAAATCTGCATCTTCCAAAACGTCATCTGCTGAAAAATCGCAAACGCTCTCAAATAATGGTTGTGACATTTTATTCTAAATTAAAAATGTTGTTATATGTTTTTTTACAACTGTTCCGCCATCAATACTTACCAAATATTATTACACATTTCGACTATTTAGAAAATCCACTAAAATAAATTCACTTTTTACACAAAAGAATTCGTCAAGGCAGATTTTGTAACAGTTTAACACAACAGGGAAATCGAACCTCAAAATTGAAAATTAAACTCTAACTAGTGAGCTACGGGATTATTCTAGCTGCCTCCTGCTCACAGCTTAATTCGACCAGCACAAAAGCAACTACAGTCGAACTTCCCTAACTCGAATCACCATTATCCAGGAAAAAAGTTCGAGTTAGGGAGACTTCGAGTTAGGGAATTTCTTTTTTTTTAGATTTTTAAAAGAAACCACAAATGCATTCAATCATGAATACATTTCAAATTGCACATTTTTCTTGTTATTTTCAACAAAAAAGGATTCCAGTTTGTTCAAGACCTGTCGATATTCTCAAAAATTGGTTTCTTCGTTCTTTTGCTGTATCCAGAAGAAGTTCCCGACTCAAATGTCATCATAATCAATATTTCATTTTTTAATATAATATAACAAAAAAAAAATACTAAACTAATTATTATTAGCTAAATGGGTTAGTAGCAAAGTTTTTAGATTTGAAATGGAGTTAGCTTCGGAAACAATATAAAAAAGTCTATTGTATTCCGAACACAGCATTCTAAAAGGTTCATGCAATGCATAGTTAGATCTACAGATAGGAAGAGAAATAGGAATAAAATTTCTAAATACTACTCTACGAGGAACAGAAAAGTTGAGTTGTGACATTAATTCGGTAGAGTCAATGTCACCACCAATAAGCTTACACATAAAAATAATACCAAGCATAATTCTACGATTTGATAAAGAAGGAAGGTCTATTAACCTTCTAATGCCTTATTTTTCTATCGTGCTGGAAAAATCATTTTAGACTAATTTTTGGTCAAAATGAACGAATCTGAACTTAGTTTTTTAATCAGACGCTTAGTTTACCTGTTACAGGTAAAAATACGTACCCCGCCTAAAGGCGGGGTTGGGCATTCCCGCCAAAAATTTTTGAAAAAAACATTTGTTTTTTATTGGATTTAAATTTATAAATATATGTATACATATATTATATATGATATTCAATAATTGCTTTGCTTTATAAACATCCTCCACCCACACAATATAGAAATTAAGTTAAAAAACATCGTACGATGAAATCGATGGCTTCAACAAATTTTTCATGCCTTGCAAATACTCACAAAAATTTTTGGCGGGAATGCCCAACCCTGCCTTTAGGCGGCGTTACGCTTAAAGCGATTTTAGTGCGCTTAACTTATATTTTCCCTATATGTTGTTACATCATTTAATAGGTGACTAAATTTCCTATCCGCCAGTATTTTTCTTAACTGTGTACGATAAGATTTACTGCTTATTATCTTTGTCTAAAAATCAGTGTTTGCCAAAATTTATTTAATTGCGCCCAAAACCTGCTTTTTTGACTTTGATGTCATATTTCTGCAAATCGAATTGGATTAAAGTCATTTTTCATATGTAACCACATGCGGGCATATATTAGCAATATATTAATAGTCAAATTTTGTCAATATATTAATTTTTGTAGTTTTGATGGAGCTTTTTGTTAACCCCGCCTAAAGGCAGGGTTAGGCATTACAGGGTTAATAAAAGTCTACTAGAGTACGAAGGCAGTCTCACGTCCCCATTCCAATTAAGGCCACGTAGAGCAAAGAGAAGAAAGTTTTTTTGTACCGATTCAATGCGACTTTGGTGCACAGTATACTGAGGACACCAGACACATGAACCGTACTCCAAAATTGGACGGACTAAAGATATGTAAAGAGTCTTAGTTATATAGGGGTCATCGAATTCCTTCGACCACCTCTTTATAAAACCCAGAACTGACATAGCTTTATTGACGAAAATGAAAAATGTTTTTGCTGAGATACCACATTTTCAGCAACTTTAATTTATTTGGTCTACTTTCAAATTCCTTAGCTACTAATAAGTTTAAATATTTCCTTAAACATTTTTAAACATTTTAGTACACTGATGTGCTGACAAAGAAGTACATTTCGAACATCTTTCCTATAGCAATTTCACAAGCCTAAATAATTGCTGATGCAATATTCCATCATATACCATCTCCATATGTTCATGTACATCAATATTACATATCCAAACGAGCCGGTAACAAAAGCATAAAACAGAAACGAAAAAAAAATTCAAACTTCATTGGGGATTTTTCTGAAAAATTCGACTTACAAAGTGGGCCAATATTTTTGTTCGAGTTACGGAGAAATTCGACTTATGGAAGTTCGAGTTAGGGAAGGCGATTTGTATGAAATTTGCTCAGTAAACGCTATTGCCACTCGATTTTGTTCGAGTTAGAGAAAATTCGAGATAGGGAAGTTCGAGTTAGGGAAGTTCGAGTTAGGGAAGTTCGACTGTATAATCAAAAACTTTGGCTACTTTGATTGTGAAAATTTAAAATAATTTGATTTTAACTAAATAATCAGAAATAATACCAAAAAAAAAACCAAAAATAATCCGAATACTCAAAAAGATTATTTTGATTATTTTTGATTTTTAAAACTTAAAAATAAGTAATTGTAATTTAGATTTGTTTTGATTTTTTGTAATCGTAGTCATTAAATAATTGTGTAAAATCATTAGCTTGACTTTTAAACAAAAATAATCTAATTACTAATGATTACGATTACTACTCATTATTTAACAAGTATGGGTTGAAGTTTATGGCATTGAATGTCACACAATTAATTAGGTAGATATTCGAAATTTATTTAATTAATAAAAACTTAACAGACACCCAAGCTTTATTTGAGTATGAATCTAACTTAAGATAATGATTTTATTGTACCACTCTTTAAAAATCAATTTAAAATAGATAGTAAAATATTTCAAAAGTATGAATTTGTTTATCATAATTTGTATAATCAAAATTTTATTAAAAACTAATCTCAATCTGTTTTAGGAATGCCCCTATTATCTGCAATTTACAAAATATATAATTACGGAAGCAACAGAACCATAAAAAAACCTCTTTACGAGGTAAAAGTCTAGTGACGAAAACATTTTCATGCCCCAAAATTTCTGATATCCAATTTTGTGACGAATAATCTTAAGTTTTACATATAAATTATTTTAAACAAAATTTTGGCACTCGGCACATTGCGCTAAAATGTCTCAATTCTTCATATCAAATAAAACTCACTGTTTTGCGCAGTGCCGAATGCAAAAATTTTGTTTAAAATAATTTATATGTAAAACTTAAGATTATTCGTCACAAAATTGGATATCAGAAATTTTGGGGCATGAAAATGTTTTCGTCACTAGACTTTTACCTCGTAAAGGGGTTTTTTTATGGGATATCAGAAATTTTTGAATAAGACATCAGAAATTTTGAAATTGCAATATTTTTTAACAGTATAGCTTTGTCAACTTTGTTTATTGTTTGTACAAGCTAAAACAAACTGTCTGGCAACACCAAAATCGCAATCGCCAAAACTTTGTAGGTAAGAGCCCTTCAAAATACCTTTTCAACGATATATAGATCACATCTGTAGCTTCTATCGTTTGGATGCTATGAGGGTTTGAAGTTTGGCGGTTTTTAGCGATTTCCCGCTAAACTAGCGATTTTTAGAAAAAGTCGTAGAACAAACGTCTCTAGATTTTTTAGCGGGAGCAAGTCCTCATTCAAACATTTAAGCTAAATCAACGATTTGATCCAAACAAACACACTGGCTACTATGACACTTTGTTGCTGCTGCCCTTTTCCAATTCAAAGTAAAACGTATATATTCAGTTTATAGGTTATATCTTCCAAACCTATCCGTAAAATTGTTTGTGTCATATATCAAAAAACGCGAAATTTTACAAACTAAAACATATTGAAATTTAAAAAAAATCGTTAGCGGCGTTTTCTTAAAAACCGCCAAAATGTGGCGAAAAATACCTTATTTCACCTGTAGAAATTTACCTGTGCTCTTAAGCAAAAAAGTGTACAGCTATGCTTAAAAGCCCTTCAAACTACCTTTTCAACGATATATAGATCACATCTGTAGCTTCTATCGTTTGGATGCTATCAATTTCAGCGATTTTTAGCGATTTCCCGCTAAACTAGCGATTTTTCGAAAAAGTCGTAGAACAAACTTTTCTATATTTTTGAGCGGGAACAAGTCCTCATTCAAACTTTTAAGCTAAATCATCGCTTTGATACAAACAAACAAACAAACAAACAAACAAACAAACAAACAAACAAACAAACAAACAAACAAACAAACAGACTGACTTTTCATCTCATTTTCGGAAGGCCCCTAAATATTTCAAAATTAATTATCTTTTGAACCATTAGTCAGATTTTGATGATCAAGGTGTCAGTCGACGCGTATTTTTAATTTGAATAATAAAAAATTCAAAAACAATTCAAAAAAGCTCCAACGGCCCCATTAGCTCCAATCATCCAAATTTTTCCCCTCCCACTTACACCTGTTTATCTCACGAACCAGGTGAGTTTCCAAAAGTCTTAGTATGCACATTTGTAAGTCAAATTGATACCTTTCGATCGGTTTATAACTCGACCTGATCGGACAGTCATAGCAAATTTTCCATTTTTCCTGTGTATATATGCTAGTCGCCTTCGCACCCTTCGTGCTGCTTTCGTCACTAGCGCGGACTGCCGTCCGCAGTGATAATTCCAAAGGATACCTTGTATAAACGGCATAATTCTACTATGAATGTCTTCTACAATACAATTCATTCTATATTCTCATTGAAAATGCGAAAAATAATGAGGAAATTGTAAATAATTCGCCTTTGTTGACTGGGCTTAAATGTGTAGGATTGACGAACTGACAACCGACAACTGAGAGCTGACTGATTGTTTGAGGAAATGTAAACGAATTCAACAATATTCGGTCATAAGACGATTGCTTTTAGCATTTGCCTACGCAACTGCAACCCCCCCTCTAATCTTCCTCCCGCTATTCTGTACATTTTCGAAGGCCAGGGAAAATTTCATTTTGTGTGTAATGGGATAGTCAATGCCAGACGAGTTTTTACTCCTACTAATGAAATTGCAGCGGCTGGTTGCACAGCTTTGGAAGCAACGAGGCCAGGATTTAAGCTTGGAACGCAGTTGGTATTGTTGCTCTCGTTATTCTTGTTGTTTGCGGTTGCTGTATTAGCCGATTTGCAGCCGACGAATATTTTGGGGTCAGAAACAACATTTCGCTTTGTCTGAAGCTCCTATTGTAAATCGGATTTGCGATACCGCAAGGCCTCAGATATTGAAAGAATTGCTTGCAGAGTCGCATGGACATGCTAATATCCTATAAATATTGCGTTGATTGAAGTTCAAGTTCAAGTTGATACTAACGTTCAATATTGTATGATTAGTGTGTGTTTTAAATACTTTAAGATACAATAAGAAATAAAAAGAGAATAGAAATCACCAGTGGAGTTATATTATTATACTATTTCTTTAAAATCTTTGGGAAACTTAAGTATCTTAAAGATAGCTGCATTATGCATTAAATCAGCGTATAATATCGATTTCACATCTTTACCTCAATTTAAGAGTTGAACCACTGTCTGAAAAGGCTTTTCCATTTTATTTTTCCACTCGCTGCCTATTTTCAGTTGCCTTAAGTCCTTTTTCACCTGCTTTATGTGCCCGTTGTGCGTTTCCTTTTCCGACTTATCGACATAATTATCTTAAAAAATATGAAATTATATATTGCGCATAAAAAAATACAAAATAAAGAACAACGAGCTGGCAAGCTGGCAAGTCAAAAGGAGGCAGTCAAAAGAAATGCCAAGGCAAAGACGAAGACGAAGATGAGACCCTGCCACGCCCAACGCCCAACTCCCAACGCCCTTTGATTATGCGGCTGTGATAGCGGCACTTTGTTGTTATTATTGTTGTTGTTGTTGTTGTTGTTATTGCGTTGGCCTTGTGAAAGTTGAGGAAACTGGCAAGCACTTCTCATTAGAATGCTCACAGCGCAGATTTGACAAGGCAGCCAGCCTAAATGCAGGCTACATTTTTCCACTTTCCCCTTCTCTTGACTGTGCGTGTGTATGTGAGTGTGTGTGTGTGTATTCGTCCTTTACACGAAGTCACGCAGTCTCCTCAACCCTCAACCTTGTTATTTCAGCTGCGCATTTTTAAACAAGATTAAAGCGCTCACGTCGCCAGGTTGCCAAGTCTGAGAGTGAGTGTGTGGGTTTGATTGGACCGAAGCCGAAGGTGGAACGGTTTTCAGGAAACACACGCAGCAACCAGAATTGCTGTCGGCAATTTGTTGACTTTACTGCAAATGTGTCGCATCTTAATGCGTTCTTATTAAATATTTGAGAGGGACAAAAATAAAAGTCACTGAAAATATGAAATCTCTTCCACTTTCTTTTTCAAAGGCACCGCCAGTAAGCGAACAAAAATACCATAAATGGCATAATGATGGTTTTATTATACCCTCTGCCCATTGAAAATGGACAAAAAAGGGTATAATGGATTTGTGAAATGTATGTAACAGTCAGAAGGAAGCGTGGCAAAAAGTATATATATTCTTGATCAGTAACAGAGCTAGAGACCTCAAACCTTTCATGTACTTAGGTTCCTGGATACTGGGTGCAGATCAAATTTGTTTTTAAATTAGGATCAGACCACTATATCATATAGCTGCCATAGGATGAGTCGAAAATCAAGTTAAAGTATAAGAAACATTTTTGTTATTTGAGAAACATATCTGAAGCAAACTGACAGAACATAAATCGTTTAATCTCGGACTTGAATCAGGAATTTTCGGTGTCAAAAGCGTTTGAATAAGTCAAGCGTGTTTCAGGATTGTTTGAAGAATTTTGGGCGATTGATATAATTTATTATATTATATGTAAAACGGGTTATAGCGAATAACCTCAGTTTATTGAATAATGGTTAGATGGTTAAAATGGTTAGATACAACGGCTAAATTAACTTTAACGGATACGGCTGGTAGTTTTTAGCTTATAAAAAAACCTCTTTACAAGGTAAAAGTCTAGTGACGAAAAATGTTGTGATGAATAATACATATTCAAATTACATATAAATTTCTAAAAAAATAAAGTTTTTGTCATATTTTTAACGATATGTGGATCATATCTGTAGCTATCAATTGGATACTGTTGGGGCTTCAATTTTTCAAAAAAAGTCGTAGTACAAAAGTTTCTAGATTTTTAATCAGCAACAAGTCCTCATTCAATTTTTTTTAAGCTATATCAACGATTTAACCCAAACAGACAAACAAACAGACTGAATTTTCATCTCATTTTCGGAAGTCGACTAACAAATTTAAAATAATTATTATCTTTTCAATAATGCTGTAATACCATTTGGGCTATATTAATGAGTTTAAGTCCGATAAAGCGAAACGAGCGAGAAACGATCATTTTCAAACACTTAGTCTAAATTCAAAGTGAATAAATGCATATCACTTAATGCTAAAATGTAAAAAGGCCGGATTATGTTGTATTTCTAAGTTCAAAACAGAGTTATTATATTATAGTTGTAGAAGTAGTTAAAATAATTGTTTTTTCTGGTTGAGCCACGGGTGAAGTAAGAGGAATAGCGTCTGGATTTTGATCTTTCTCTCCACAACGGGATTGTTAAATTTATTAGATGCTCAAATTCCACACCTGACAGTCGAATAAATTGAAATTTCACTTATGTCAACCACACTTTTCACTCTCAAAAACAGTGAGTATGTATATACGTATTTGCTTTGGCTTATAATAAATTGAAATAATTAAAAAAGCGAAAATATTGTAGGTGAGCATTTTTTTACCGCCTGTGTCGTAATAAATTCCCTTAATGAAGTTTTTAACAAAAAGGCAAAAACCAATGGAAAAAATTATTTAAGAGGATAAAATAAATGTTGTAAACGTTGGCTGTAAATATTGACTGTTAAATACCCTTGCCGACTTACACAATTAAGATAATACTATACTTAAAAAATACTTAAACATTTAAAAAAAAATTAATATTATATTATACAATTCATGTATTGAGAACAGATTCGCGTTTTATTTGTTGTGTGTGTATTTATGGGGTCTGACTATTTCTGATATATGTAAATATTAAAACTAGAAATTATAATTATAATAATTATTAGTTAATTAGTAATTATTTATTGTTGAGTTAGGGATACGAATTTTCAGATATATATTACTTTATCACCTTATAGTGTTAAAAAAAAGAATGGCAATATTATGATAGCCAGTGTTAAAAGTGTATGCAAGCATAAACTGCACGATTGCATTTTTGAGGGCGTGGTCCACGTGTATTGCGCCCATACATTAACTGTAATTATTTCTTTAATTAAAATATTTAGTGAAACAGCAAAATGAACGTTGACAGTCGCACAAAAGTCACGCCGAGTGTTGTTGTTGTTACTGTTGTATTGTTGTTGTTAAGAAGAGTTAAATGCGTGAAGTTGAGCAATTCAGCTTAATTGAAATCATTTAAAATACCATTGCATAATGGAATGGAGCAACATACCTTCGAACACCAATCTGTTTAAATATCGTAAGAGCGTTATGCTTTATTATGCAACTGAGTTTATCTGTAAAAATGTCCAGTAAATTCCTAATTATTCTGTTAATTATTTTGCTAATTATTTATTGATAATTAAAATGTAATGGAAGTAGTTAATAGAAAGCGATTTGAATATTTGACTGGAATTATATTTTTGAGTTAACTATACTCTATTGTTAGGTATACTCTCTTATTATTTTATCATCGACTAGTTCATTCGGGGTTTTTTTAAAGCTGACCGAACGCAGATTTTCGATGCGTTTGTGCTTTTTGTCACGTGTTGAGCCAAAACACAAAAGTTTCTGATCAGTGATCAGTAACATCATATCATCATAACATCAGCTCACAAGAAAAAGATTCTTATTTTAAAAACTGACTTAAGTAAGCTTCAATGCCTTGTATGTGCGGGCATGCC
>JBAMBK010001661.1:0-13426 GCA_037043435.1 Drosophila suboccidentalis | reverse complement strand
TCTGGCAACTCCATAACTTTTGACAGATATGTCAGATCGCTTAATGACATACCGCGTTTGAAGCGTCAGTCCAAGCAGATTTTTACCATGGAACAATACACGCCACGCGAGCGCTCTGAAATAGTTGAAATTTACATTCAACAGAACAAGTCAATTGTGAAAAAATTTTTTAACAAAATTATCATGTCCGATGAAGCCCATTTCACATTGAATGGGACCGTAAATAAGCAAAATTGCCGTATTTACGCCACTGAAAATCCTCAGGAGATTGAAGAAGTGCCTCTTCATGACGAAAAAGTCACAGTTTGGTGAAGAAATTGTTTCCGGGCCGTTTGATGTCGAAAAGTGGTGATTTGGACTGGCCACCGCGTTCGCCCGATTTGACGCCGCCTGACTTCTTCTTGTGGGGATATTTGAAGTCAAAGGTTTACGTTAACAAGCCAAGGACCGTAGAAGAGCTCAAGGACAACATTCGTGAAGAAATAGCCGCTATTCCGGCCGAAATGTTGGCGAAAACGATGGAAAATGCTGCAAAAAGGGCACAATACGCCATCAACGCCAGAGGCGGCCATTTGAGAGATATCATATTCAAAAATTGATGTAAACAAATCTACTTGGAACAAATTAAATGATTAAGATTGCCAACCGCCAAATTTTTATTTTTTTCTTTGATTTTTTTAAAAATACATGGGTCCGTCGAATATGGGCAACCCTGTATATAAGAGGTTCTAGAAATTAAGTTTACTGTATAGGATTCTCTTTATTTCTTAAAATATTGAAAACAAATTTTGAAAAGCCAATGAATTAAATTCACATTGTGCATTTAACTAAAAGAGCGTTTTCAAATTGACAAGGACTCAACTCTGTAAAAATATATGCACAGAAAAACATACTCACATAAGTACATATGTATGTATATATATTTACTTATTTATCATGTTGTATGAACTTCTGTATATGTACAGGGTGGCGCAAAAGAAGTCATCCGATGTGGTTTGGCTCTCATTTTTTTTCTAAATGAAAAATTTTGATTCTTTTTTTTGATTATGTTTATTCGAACCTTAAGAATTTTATTGGTTTAGGCGAGAAGATGACATCGGCCAAGTGTTCGCTGCCAGAGCTCATGACCATACGCCCGTTTTATGGCATTTTCCATCACTTTTGCCAGAACTTCGGGCGACAGGTTCTCGCATTCCTGGCGAATATTTTCCTTAAGGGCTTCAAGAGTTTGCGGCTTGTTGACGTGAACCTGCGACTTTAAAAAAACCCCATAAAAAGAAGTCTGGAATGGTTAATTCGGGTGATCTGGCCGGCCAGTGCAAATATCAAAAACGAGAGATAAAGCGGTTATTATTATTACATTATTACAATTATTCTGCGTTCTTGGGGAGTGTATCGCTCCATGGCTTATTCACTTGTATTCTGTATCTGTCTAGTCCACAAATGTCAAAACAGATTTGACATTGGCGGCCATTTGCAAAAATGAGAGCATCTTCCAATAGGGTGACTTCTTTTGCGCCACCTTGTATATACATTTAATCAAATTATGCAAAGCTGTCAGTTTATTTGATAAATGTTTGCGGTCGTGAGGTCACGAAAATCGAGAGCTGTAACAATACGAGTAGCAGAGAAAATGGCTGCGTTGTGTGTAGGGAAAATCCTCGAGCTTTTAAAAAAGCCATCCGCCGAATCATTGGCTTCTGTTTTGTTGGATCTTTTGTGGCTTTCCACAGTTTTTTTTCAGTTTATCAGAGTTTGCTTTTTATGCTTATTGTGCATTTGAATTTACACATTGCACATTGATACGCTGTTGAGCTTAACATACATCCTCCCAATCCCTCTACGTCTTTCCTACTTCACGGATAAGTCCAAAAGCCGATTACATTGGCCCCGATAATGACGGAATGGCAGCAAGTTATGTATGTGCTCTGAACCCGAATCTCAACGCGAATAATATTTGCATACAAATGCCCTTTGCCATTTCGTTGATGAGTGAGAAACGTTTTATAAGACGGCAGTTGCCATGACAATTTTTAAATTCAAATGGAAAGGGCTATAAGTTTAACAGAATTGTCAGTTCAAGGACACTTATTTGCCTAGGCCAACAAAATAATGAGATAACAATTAAATCAGCTCATAAATAAATATTCATTGAATTTGTATATCAGGGGTGCCACAGAAATCGATTTCTGTGGCACCCCTGTATATGTATGTACAATTTATTCAAATACAAAGAGATAGTCTGAAAAGTTAAAAATATAGCTTTATTACAAATTGACAAACAAAGTTTTCTATTTAAGGAAAAATCTGTATAATCATAATTATAATAAACAATTCAAATATATTAATTATTGTTGGAACGCATTGGTTGCAGAATAGATCAATTTCATTCGATGAAGTTTATCAATAGTTTATCTTTATTTTCGTTGCTAACTTCGTTTTTTAAGTTTCTCGCAATTATTTATTACTTTGAATTTGACATACAGCTTACGTATTAAGTGAGATACTGTAAATGTAATTCAACCTATTTTAAGGATAAGTTGCTAAAGACTTGCGAGCGAATGTTGTTTATAATTTAATCCGGACAATCTGTACAGTCAATAAAAAGTTTATTCACATGTTAAGACTTTCGTCAGGAGAAGGCAATGTCGTGGGCCGCAAACCACGAAACTCACGAAATCTAGATATGCAAATGCGTTACAAAATTTAACATGCTGTGCACTGTGCTGGGTTCCCTTTCCATATATGTACATCTCCAACTTTGTAAGAGTTTGTCTAGGTCTGTCAGGCAATCCACCTTCTTCTCCTGCGGCAGTATATATTCTTATATGTTATGTATGTGCAATTTGAAACACGCCAAACTTTTATCTCAGGGCGCTGTCGTGTTGTGTGCATATACATGTGTACATATCCGCATTTGCTGGCTGTTTTGGCCCTGTTCGGATGCTGTGTAAGGAAGCTATTTTCCAGCCAGGGTCGGCGTCTCAGTCCGCCCAGGGCCATTTACAGAAAATTTGTAAAATCTGGTGACGTCTGGAGTGAGCGGCGATAGCGGCGGCATGAACCCGACGCTCTCGCACGAAGATCGACGAATAATCCTTATTTCCCTACGTAAGGTGGCGACCCAGGTGAACGCGACCCCAATCGGCTCCCAATCCCGGCAGCGGAGGATGTCCGGAACTGCTCCCCGTCCGGCCAAAATGCAGGGAGCAGGCGTGAGGGTCATAGGAGCAAAGCTCTTTATAGTCCTCGTCAAACGCCACTCCCCCGCAATCGACCGCCGGCTCACAGATCCGAGACGCACCGTTTGCAGTCCGGCCAGTGCAAAGAGTAGCCGTGAGGGAAGCGAGGGCAAGGCCCCATAGAGCAAAGCTCTGTGTGCTCCCTCTTGGTACGCTCGGCACTGGCAGGGCTGGTCACGGCTCCACCCGCTCCCGAGACTGGAAGCAGCCTAGCAAGGTACCAGGAGTAATCGTGAGAGACGTGGGAGCAAAGCTCCATGTAGCCTCGGCCACGACACTCCTGGCACCTACCAGGGTGACTGCTGTCTCGTCGCGCACCTGTTCCACACTTTGTTCCACTTGCACTTGAATTTCTGAAAAGAAAGATCCGCCCGACAATCCACTAAATGTTTTCAACTGCAGGCATTCGAATTTCGTTATAAGTTTATTGTATCAGGCTTGGGTTATCATTCTTGGAGATCGCAACTGCAACGGAGACACTTACTCCGCTGTTCCCAGCCCCGGAAGAGGAAGAAAAGGTTGAAAAGAGGAGACGGCTTACGGCCAGCTTACCGCAGCTTGTTTCGCGTACACAAATTTGCAGGCGCCGTTGCGCTTGAGGCCGCACTTACGTTTTCTTCACCGCTGCCCACGTGTGCACGTGGTGACACAAAAGAACCGTCGCCGCTGCCCACTAGCACGTGGTGAATTTGAAAAGGAAAGGTCGTTGAGGCGGGAGCCAGGCTCCGCACGCACTCTCAGTTGGCGCTGGTGCGCTGTCGTGGCCGTCGAGGCGGAAGCCAGGCTCCACACGCACTCTCAGTTGGCGCTGGTGCGCTGTTGTGGCCGTTGAGGCGGGAGCCAGGCTCCACACGCACTCTCAGTTGGCGCTGGTGCGCTGCTGTGGCTTTTGAGGCGGAGCAAGGCTCAGTACGCACTCTTAGTTGGCGCTGGTGCGCTGCTGTAGTCGCTGTTTATTCTGGCACGTTTTGTTGGCACACACTCCCACTAAAACTTTCCCGCGCTTTTGCGGATGTCGTTTCGCGTTGTTGTTGTTGCTGTTGTTACGCACTCCGTTTGTTGCGGCACTTTGAGTTGTTGTTGTTGTCGTTGCTGTGCTCGGCGTTTGCTGTTGTGGCACTTTGCGTTGTCGTTGTTGTTGTTGCTGTGTACGCCGTTTGCTGTGACGGCACTTTGCGTTGCGGCACTTTGCGTTGTCGTTGTTGTTGTTGCTGCACGTGGGTTCTTAATTATTTTCTTTGCTTTGATTTAAACTTTTAGTCGCTCTTGGGAAAAAAACACGTCCGAATACCTCGAGGCCGCCAGAAAAAGTGACGCTTCAAGCGTTGCCAACTGATCTCCTCGGCTGCCAACTATGTTGCCAACTCTCTTACAAGCCAGCGTTGCCAAGGGAGCTTCTTTTGCACGCCAGCGTTGCCAACGGATCCTTTTGTGGTCTCAGCGTTGCCAAGTGATCTCTCTCTGTCCAGCCGGCGTTGCCAATGGATCCTTTTGTGAACCACAGCGTTGCCAAGTGATCTCGTTCGTGGTGTCAGCGCTGCCCTATTACAATATTAGCCTGCCTATGTAAACTAACAGATCAGCTGTTGTTATATCGATCTTATCGATATTTAATAAAATTGCGATAATTCGGCTTCGTGCCCAAAAGAAAAAATACAAAAATACTTCATAAGCTTAAAAATACTGACTTCAGGATTTTCGGTGGTAATTTGCGTGGTTGAAAATGTGGGCAGCAGAATGCTGCCTCACACCCCCCCTTTACTTCGGGGAACGGAACGAAATGGTGACCCTGCCGGCGTAGGACATCTTTATTTGGAATGTCTTCCCCTCCGTCTCCACCAAAAATTTGATGGTGCGCAAGGCGGCCCGGGGTCGAGCCATCTGCACAGCCTCGTATACGGCGACAGGAACCCGCCCGGCTAAGCCGTTCAAGAACCATCCTTCGGGCGCCTTCATCCAGTCGAGCTGGTCCAACGGGAGGTCTTCCTCGAGGTCGAGGTCGGCCGTCGGCCGCAGCCAGCACATCCTCGTACTCCTCCCTGTTGAAGAGGTTGAGGTCGTCGTCCTCAAGGTCTAGGCGACGTCGACTGAGTTCCCGGGCGAAAGTGAAGCCGACTTCGGACGAGTCGGGCAGCATGGGGCCGACGCCAGGTCTCGGTGGAGTGGCCAGACTATCTTCCGAATTGTACGGGCTGTGTTGTGTCCTCGTCGACCCGTGGGGACGACGCGGGTAAATGGCGCTGTGTCCATCGCGCGAGCCCAGGATGATGCCATCAGCCTCCGTCGGCTCATACCGGACTAGCCGTGATGGATGCATGTTAATAGTGATCTGTGGAGAGACGATAGTAATTAGCTACGAGCCTCGACACCGTTATTGAGGTTAGATTGAGACGTAGTTAGTTCCCCAGAAGTGAAAGTCGTCGGAGATTAAGTAGAGACATAGTAGAGTTAGTTCGGAGAAGAGTTGTCTGACGGCTGGTCCGCGAATGTGGGCTCGGTGTGGTATGTCTTGAGATCAGACAGGTTGGCGACCCGGCGTTGAGAGGAGCCTACCCGCTGTAGTCGTACTACGTTTGGAGAAATGAATTTCAGCACTCGGTAAGGGCCTTCATATTTCGGTGCCAACTTGGCTGCGAAGCCCTCGGCAGCATTGGACAGAACGTGGTGTTTGACCAGCACTAGACTTTGTAGTTCTGGGTGCCATTCTCGCCGACGAAGGTTGTAGTGTTTAGCCTGATCGATCGTTGCTCGCTGGGTGTTCTCTTTTACGATACGGAAAACGTCTTGGAGTCGCTTTGCTTTGTCTTCGGGTGCTTCGGGTCCTCGTCCGTTGCTGGGAGTTACTTCGTCGTATAGGGCTCCAGGGAGTCGGGGCTCCCGTCCTTGGACCAAAAATGCTGGGCTGAATCCGGTCGAGTCCGAGACGCTGGTGTTGATTGCCAGCATGATCTCCGGTAGCAGCTCGTCCCACGTCTTCTGGTCACCACTGATGTTTTGCGCGATCATCGTTTTGATTGTTCGGTTCGCGCGCTCGGTTGGATTTTGCTGCGGGCTGTACGGGGCAGTGTGCTGCAACTCGATCCCGGCGGTTTGGCAAAACGAACGGAAGGATCGGCTCGTAAATTGCGTCCCATTGTCGCACACGAAACGCTGCGGTACTCCAAATCGGCTGAGAATGGTCTCTCGAAAGGCTCGCTCTAAGTGTGCAGACGTGGCTTTCCGCAAGGGGATTAGTTCGACCCACTTGGTGAACGCATCAAAGAATACCAGGAGCATGGTGTTCCCATGTTTAGACCGTGGGAGTGGACCAACGAAATCTGCGCAAAGTGTTCCAAAGGGCTCGTCCACCTGACGTGTCAGCATCCGACCCGCAGGCTTAAGTTGACTCACCTTGAACCTTTGGCAATTCTCGCACTGCTTTACGTACCGCGCGACATCGCGGAACAAACCGGGCCAGTAGTAACGTTGGCTGATCCGAGCGATTGTCTTTCTGATGCCCAAGTGTCCAGCGGTGGGATGGTCGTGGCATTCGGCTAGCACCCTGGATCTGTGGTCGAACGCGACGCACAGCTTCCAAGGCACATAATCCTCCTCCTCGGGTCGGTGACCAAGATGCCGGTAGACCTGGTTTCCCTCAATTGTGAAATCCGGAAACCGGTCTGGGGCTTCCAAGATGCGCTTTGTGAGTCGTGATATCCATTTACATTTCGGCTCTTCCTCTTGCGTCAGCTGCAACGCCACCTCTAGTGGTTGGCGAGACAGAGCGTCGGCCACGACGTTCTGCTTGCCTCGGCGGTAACGTATGTCGAACTGGTACTGCTGCAACTCCAGGGCCCATCGTGCGATCCGCCCGGTCGGGTTGTCAATGCTGTTGAGCCACTTGAGTGCGAGGTGGTCGGTTACCACGTCGAACCGGTAACCCTCCAGATAGCAGCGCAGCTTTCGAATAGCCCATACTATGGCCAGACACTCCTTTTCTGTGGCTGAATAATTTTCTTCTGCTTTGACTAGCCGTCGACTGACGTAGGCGATTACTCGTTCGGCTCCCTCGTGTTGTTGAGTTAACACGGCTCCCAGACCACAGTCACTTGCGTCGGTTTGGAGCACGAACTTTTCGTTAAAATCCGGACAGGCCAAAACCGGCGCCTCGGTTAGTCTCGCCTTAAGCTCCTCAAATGCTGCTTGTTGTTCGGAATTCCATTCCCACTTCTGGCCTTTCTTCAGCAAAGTTGACATGGGTTGAACGATGGCTGCAAAGTTTGGCACAAAGCGACGGTACCAGGAGGCGATCCCTAAGCATCTTCTCAGTTCACGGCATGTTGCAGGTGGCTGCAGTTCCCGGACGGCGGCGATCTTGTCAGGATCTGTGTGGATTCCCTCTCCGCTGATAACGTGGCCCAGGTAAACGAGGCTGCGGCGAAAGAATTTGCACTTGGCTCGATTCAAACGTAGGTTGGCTTGTCGTAATCGCCTCAGAACCTCGCCCAAGTTGTGCACGTGTTCTTCCAGGGTTGCTCCACTCACGATGATATCGTCCAAGTAGGCGAAAGCGAACGGCTCCATATCGGGTCCGATGACACTGTCCAGTGCCCTCTGGAAAGTAGCGGGCGCCGAATGGAGACCGAATGGCATCACTTTCCAGTGAAACAGGCCTCTTCCGGGTACCGTGAATGCAGTGTACTCACGACTGTTACGAGCCATGGGGATTTGCCAGTAACCACTTTTTAAATCCAGCGTTGATATATACCTCGCGTTCCGCAGCCGCTCCAGGATGTGGTGAATCCTTGGCAATGGGTACGCATCCGGGATGGAGTTAGCGTTTAGCTGCCGATAGTCGATGCACATCCTGACGTCACCTGTTTTCTTACCCACTAGCACGATGGGAGCGCTATGCGGGCTTTTCGATGGTTCGATGCAGTCGTTCTTTAGTAGTTCGTCGATCTGGTCATCAATGATGCGTTGCATGGCCGGATTCTTCGGGTAATATCTTTGTTTGATTGGCCGGTCGTCCTTCATGGTGATCACGTGCTCTGCGATGTGCGTGACCCCGGTTAGCGTTTCGAACTGAGCGAGTTCTCTCTCCAGGAACTTCCGCACCCACGGCTCCAAATCGGGCTCTTCTTCTTGCTTTGTACGTGGTTCGCTTTCGTCATCATCGTCTGCCTCGTTGACGTGAGGCTCCAGCTCCGGGGGTATTGCAATAGAGCAAACCTCGGTCGTGGTTCTCCCAAAAGGGTAGGGACGTTGAGATGGCTCGCCATCTTCAAGTGGCCCCCAAGAACTTGACCCGGTGGAGCGTGTCTCCTCCGTCATCTTCGCCTCCTGGTTATCTTCGTGTTCCTGCGTTAAGGTCATCGGAGCGTTGTCTAGGCCGTTCGTTGCCACCATCCTTGGCTTGCTAGTGCCCCCGGAGGGGTCTTGATATTCCTTACGTTGGGTGCCCGCGTTTGGGTCTTGTTGTACTCGCGTGGGATTGCCCCCGGAGGGGTCTTGATATTCCTTACGTTGGGTGCCCGCGTTTGGGTCTTGTTCCTCTGCCATAGTCGTCGATGTTGCGGGTAGGTCATGGATCCCGTCTGTGGTTCCCCCGAAGGGGCGATCTTCTCGATGCTTCTGTTGCTTTGCGGGCAGGTCATGGATCCCGTCTGTGGTTCCCCCGAAGGGGCGATCTTCTCGATGCTTCTGTTGCTTTGCGGGCAGGTCATGGATCCCGTCTGTGGTTCCCCCGAAGGGGCGATCTTCTCGATGCTTCTGTTGCTTTGCGGGCAGGTCATGGATCCCGTCTGTGGTTCCCCCGAAGGGGCGATCTTCTCGATGCTTCTGTTGCTTTGCGGGCAGGTCATGGATCCCGTCTGTGGTTCCCCCGAAGGGGCGATCTTCTCGATGCTTCTGTTGCTTTGCGGGCAGGTCATGGATCCCGTCTGTGGTTCCCCCGAAGGGGTGATCTTCTCGATGCTTCTGTTGCTTTGCGGGCAGGTCATGGATCCCGTCTGTGGTTCCCCCGAAGGGGCGAGGACGTTGGGTCTGCTCCAGTCCGCTCGTGATCATTTCAGTGGCAGCACGAGTTGCTCCGGCTCCGCCGGTAATCTTGACATGGGTTGTACTGGCATCGTCCACGCCGATTGCTGCTGTTTCCCACCCGGGAAGTAAATCCTGGCTCGCCGTAATGGCGCGGATGGGGTTACGTTGGCCGATCGGGGTCGTTAACGTGCCTGGGGAAAGCTGTAAGTAGACTTGCCCGCAATGTAGTGCAGCTTCAATGGCGCAAAGGAAATCAATTCCCAAGATGACCTCGTCGACGACAGTTGGTAATACCAAAAATGGTATGCAGGCGTACTTCTCACCTAGCTGTACCGTAGCGACGAAGGCTTTACACACCGTTGTGCTGCTGCCGTCTGCCATGCTGACTCTTGCTCGTACCTCTCGAAGATCGGCCTTGCTGATTTGGCTAGCGGTGCTCTCGCTGATGAAACTCCTCGTGGCTCCCGTATCGATGGTGGCTTGCCTTGCCTGTCCTTCGATCTTTACATCAGCCACAATCCTCGCCCTCTCCACTCGTATAGTTGAACTTATTCCCGGGACTGGTTGCCGGCTCCTCCCACCTGGTCCTGGGGCAGGTGAGACCGCTGCTCGTTTCCCGAGGTGAAACCACAACACTCCAGAGTTTTTACTCCTCGCTTACCGCAACGCCAGCAATAGTAAAATTGCCGGTTTCGGCAAATGCGGGCCGGGTGGCCGATTTCTCCACAACGCCTGCATGCTCGTTGGACGTCGATCGCTGGTCCGGCTTCCTGCATCATCCGGCTTATGTTGGGTTCCTCCCCGGAGTTCTGGATGCTCGGCTGGTTATCCCGGAACGGGTTCCGGTGTCTCGGAGATGGTGGAGGGTCGTTTCTCGCATTAGTTGTGTCGGGCGTGGATGGTACGACTCTGGCCGGAGGACTCGGCCGGTCGCGATCCCGCACAACTTCGAAGTCGGTGGCTAGTTGGGTGAGTCTTCCCAGCGTTATGGCTTCATGGCGTCGAATGTAGAGCTGGTATTCCGGCGAAAGATTTTCATACACGCGATCCAGCTCCTGTTCCTCTGAGTAGCTGGCCCGCTTCATAAGTAGTCGTAGCTCCACGAAATATACCTTGAATGCTTCTCCTCGCTTCTGCTGTCTTGCCCGGATCTGATCCTCCAATCGTCGAAAGTACCTTGGCGGTAAGAAGAAATCCAGGAATTCCTTCTTGAAGCTGGTCCACGTCGAACCCTGTAATCGGCTGACCCGGAACCAGTCGCTAGCATTGCCGGTGAGCATCTCCGGGATGGCTTGCGAGAGCTTGGACAGGTCTACCATGTGCGCAGTTGCCCGCTCCTCTATGCGTTCGATGAAGCTTAACGGATCCGATTGTCCGTCGAAAGAAATGCCCCAGCGATGCACCTTTTCTGCTATGGTGCGGTAGGGCGCGTCCACTCGCAACGTGGTTTGGGCCACTGGTGACTGACTCCGATCCGACCGAGAGAGACGCCCCGCTGCTTGCACTAAGGACGCCTTGCCTCCCGGCGCAGTCAAGATCACGCTTGGTGCGACAGTGCGTGGGCTGCTTGACCTGGATGCTCGCTCTGCTTCTTTCTGCTGCGGCGAAAGGCTACGTGATCGAGGTTTTGGATCAGGATCAGCTTGGTCACTTCCGGGAGCAAGTCGATATTGCTCCTCCAGCTCCTCCAGGCGCTTGATCACCTGATCGCCATGGCCACCCGTGGAAATGAAAGTAGCGACACGACTCCGCAGTTCCTGCACGGTACCTTCGATGTCGAGGTTGAACTCGGTAGCCATCGCCACCAGCTCCTCCCGCCGTCGGAAGTAGACCCAGCTAACACTGACCATTTTGTTTCTTTACACGACCAGGCACCGGATTTTAAATTTGTAACGCGGATCGAGCTTTCGAGAAAATTTTCTGGAGCGCACAAAAGGATCCTCGGAGTATCTAGCGGTTCTTTGAATCGAAGCGGATTCAGATTTGGAATTAATGTTGCCGATCGCGATGTGGCGTAAATTTCGTTGCGTTTTATTGCTCGCGTTGGATGCCCGAAGTTGACTCAATATGTTTACAGAGGATCGTTGTATTGCTCGCGATGGATGCTCAAAGCTGCCTTGTATGCGTTTAATTTTCGTAGAATATAGTTGTGTTGCTCGCGTCGAGAGTTCGTAGCTCACTATCCGCGCTTGATTTTTGTAGTAGATCGTTGTACTGCTCGCGATGGGAGTTCGTAGCTGACTAAAAACCTTTGGTTGCTTTTGTAGAGAGATGATGTACCGATCGCGTCGAGAGCTCGTAGTTGACTACTTGCTGGTTGCGTGGACCGAGGCGACGAAGCCTGCGTCGGTCTCAGTCGACGTTGGCAGAGCGTGTCTTTGTAGCGCTGCTAGCGGGCGCGTCGCGTCAAAGCTCGCCTGTAGCGGTTCTGCTCGCACTTATGGCGCAGGAACTGGCTCGTAGCTGCTGCGCATACACGAGGCGTAGACGACGGTCTCGGTCTACCCGCGCTCGTGTTGCCAGGGCTCGCCTGCAGTTCTGCCCGCCATCGTGGCGACAGAGCTAGCCTGTAGTTTTGTAGCCCGCGACGTGGCTTTGCCCGCGTGTCGGCTCTGCCAGCGTTGTCTCGCTGCTGCTGCGGCAGCTCTGCTTTCGTTGGGAGTTCTGCTGCTGCTGCAGCTCTGCTTTCGTTGCTGTTGTGCTGTTGTAGATATGTGTTCAAAAAAAAAATGGTGGCCAGCTGCAGAATATTAGGACGGAGGGACAAGAACGACAAACACCACTCCGTCGCGTTGGATCCTAATGAGGAATGACATGCCGCCGGTTCGCATGCGAATCTTGATGTTCCGGCCACAGGCGTGACCTTGTGCCCTGTTGACGCAATCCAGAAGCGAAACCGGAACTACTCCGTCCAGACCGAGGAGCTGCCATTCCGCTGGGGCGGCTACCCAGTTGGGTTGGCCCCAGCCAACTCTAGCGTCGTCTTGTTGCTCTCCGGCTCCGGCTCCTCCAGCAGCTACCCGTACCGGGCTCATGGGCTGCAAGGGGCCCATAACCAGGTTGCTTGGCTCTGTCGAACGGCTCTCCTCTGAGCCCCGAGCGCTGTTTGGTGGTGGTTCCACACCTGAACGGCCGCTCGGCTCCATCGATATGGGCAACGCGGGTGCGCCGTGATAGCGCAGGCGTGGTGCTTGAATAAAGCGATCCACGCTGCGGCTGTGCCAGTGTCGTCTCTCTGTTATCTCGCCGTCTAGCTCTCCGGCTCTAGAAACAACAAAAAAAATGTTCCGATATGTGCGACCCCAAAAAAAAAGAAAATAAGGGCAAAAACAATCTGTGCGCACTGCCGCTGGCAGTTTTCTTTCTGTCTGGTTATGATGATACTTTCTGAGAGATTTTTTTCTCGAACACGTTTGAATTCTCTGGTTACGATGCTGCTTTCTGAGATTTTCCTCGAACACGCTGACTTTTCTGGCGGCCACGAGAAAAAAAAAGAAAACAACTCAAGGGGAATCGTTGGCTTGTGTGTTGCTAGGTATTCGTATGCGTACAAATATACGTGTCTAAACGAGGACTGCCGTATATTCAAATTGGTATATATTAAAAAAAATCACAAGGGCTGGTCTTTTGGGGAAAAGGTTTCAATTTATAAATATTTAATATAATATAACATAAATAAAATGATATGCATACGTCGGAAATATTGGAAAACTCCCCAGGGACTTATCTGCTTGCCATTGTATTTTGAATGCGCACACGCGGACAAAGAAAAGAAAAAAAGAAACTAGCGTTCAATTGCTATAGGTATGGCCTGTGGATGTCTTGGGGACATGGAAAATTTCAATAAGGAATTTATTCGTCGATTTTTATGCTCAAGGTGGAAAAATAAATTGTCTCCAGACGTCCCTGCTCGGGCGCCATCTGTAAGGAAGCTATTTTCCAGCCAGGGTCGGCGTCTCAGTCCGCCCAGGGCCATTTACAGAAAATTTGTAAAGTCTGGTGACGACTGGAGTGAGCGGCGACAGCGGCGGCATGAAACCGACGCTCTCGCACGAAGACCGACGAATAATCCTTATTTCCCTACGTAAGGTGGCGACCCAGGTGAACGCGATCCCAGTCGGCTCCCAATCCCGGCAGCGGAGGCTGTCCGAAACTGCTCCCCG
>JBAMBK010001659.1:0-12992 GCA_037043435.1 Drosophila suboccidentalis | reverse complement strand
TTAAATAAAATGTATATGTACATTGAAAAAACGTCCCATATTCAGTTAAATGTAAGAACAATTTAGGCAATGTAAAGTTTTGGCCTAAGCTTAAGGCCTTAGCTGCTATAGCTTAGAATTTAAGTAAGACGTAATTTTAATTCCGCACTAACTTGTAAATAATAATAATATTTTGGTCTGGAATGCTTTCATACAAAAACATTGCCATTTTCAGCCAAAAGCAGCTCGTTGAGAGTAAAATAGGGATCAAAATGCATTTTAAAACTTTAAAAACTTAAATTAAATAGTTGAAGATTAATTATATTATGGTTTGTTTACCAAGCCTAAAACTGCAATTACAAATGCTATCCCTAGAGTGAAACTGCTCAAAAAATTAGCATATTTTATTTATCACTATAATTAATTTATAGTTCAGCTATTTTTCGTTGTCAATTTAGCTATTTTAGCACCTAATATTGTGGCAGCACTGCACGCTAGACTAAGCTACCCCAGCGATAGACAGAGACAAAGTTACAGAAAGCCAGAGACAGAGAGAGGTAGAAAGAGATAGACAGAGAAAGAGAGAGAGAGCGAACTGAGTGAGGACTGTCACAGGCTGCGTTTTGTTTGCAGATGCATGCAGGTGCACTTGCCTCGATGCCGCGTTGCATCAATTTGCATTCGCCTGGCGTTTATGTGTGTGTGAGTGTGTGTGTGTGAGTGTGTCAGCATGTGTCTGTGTGTGTGTGTGTGTGTGTGCATGCTGGCAGTTGCTGTTACTGCTATTTACCAACCGTTTCGTGTGTGCATGTCAAATTCAAGCGTTTGCATATTTTGCAAGATTGTCAGGCACAATTAACCAACATCAGCAACAGCAACGGCAGCAGCAGCATCAACGATGACAAAAAATTATAATTTTACCCGTGATAATGGGTCGCTTGTAGGAGGAGACACAAGATGCGGCAAACGCACTTCAAATTGATTACTAAACAAGCACGCAGGGAAGGCATTTCTACTATGCTCGAAATTGTAAAAGATACTAAAATAGTAAGTCAAACATACATAACTAAAATTTAAATAATAATTTATGTAACTGATTTCAATGAATACATATAACTATGTTACTTAGTTTGTTTTTAAACTTTCAGAATTTTAAGCTTAACCTTTTATAAAAGTTTTAATTTAAAATATTTTTTTGGAAATAAAAATCAAACTTAAATTAAAATAAAAGTTACTAAAATTCAAAAATTGTACCACATTTTCAATTTGAGCTGTATTCGGTTTCTTAATTTTTTGTCTATTTATAACTTCATTAAATAGGTATCCATTTATTTTTGTTAATGTTAATAATATTTACTCAGATACACAATCTTTGATTTGATATTAACTTACATTTATCTTAATCCTCTGTATGGATAATTTAGTTTCTCCTCCGATTGTGTGACTCAGTCAGTTGGCTTTCACTAATTTGTTAGCAGATAATCTGCACTTTGTGCCAAATTGCCAAGAGGCCAAAGAACCTTGTTCCAAAATGTTGACTGGTAATTGAGTTTCATTTGGCAAATGATGCAATTGAATGCATGATTTTATTATGTTTTTTGCTTTTTTGCTTTTCTGCGACACTTGCACGCTAATTAATCCTTACGCCTGCAAAAACAAACAAGTCCGCAAACAACGAGTGAAAGAGATGGGACCAGGCGAGAGTGAGAGAGAGAGGAACAGAGGGGGAGAGACGGAGACTGAGTTATATTAAACGACGGCGAAGTCAAATATGCACAAATATAAAAAAACAGACAAGTGTGAAGGACTATGAGATACCCTATAAATATAAATACACTTTAATTAAAATGTGAAACTAATATAAACTTAAATTTGAAACTAAAATCATATAAATTAAATTAAATATGAAAAGTGTAAAAATCTGGAGTCTGTGAAAAAAATATTAGTTGATCCAACATTTATTACATGAATTGGGGAAAACAAAAAGAAAATGTTAATTTTTTGGATTCAAGGTAAATTTAGGAACTAATTGAAGCATTGCCTTTTGCAATCTCAATTTCTGTGCTAATATACCCCTTAACTGGTTTGACTGTATGGCTCAGTTCCAACCTTTGGCCCTCTACTGGCTTCTGACTGCCATAGGATGCGAATGGGATTGGGATTCGGAGTGGGATTGGGTGTGGAAATGGAAGTGGAAATGGAAGTGGAATTGGGAGTTGACTGAGCGAGCGACTATGTTCACATTTGTACTGATCATAATGTACACACATACATACACACGCCCGCTAAATGTACTCATACTCGTACACAGAAAAAAGTTTCCTGAATTCCGGGACTAACTTAACTTTGATAATATCGAAATTTCTTAAATCGAGTACGAAATACTTGATTCAAGCAAAATTTTTTATTACCTTCATCGCAAATACTTTGATTTCCGCGTCTCAATACGAATTTTTTCAGTGTAATCAACTATTTTGGGCTTTTTTGACTTTTTAAATGCTGAGTGGTTGCCATTTTTTATGCACATTGATAATAATAACCTCAAAAATAACTTGCTAAAATCAGAAATTTTAAATTTGGATTTCGGAATCATTTTTTTTTTCTGTGTATACACTCGTATTCGTAATCGTACTCGTACTCATATGTATGCATGTATGTATGTGCTCGTATGTATATAGATTTCAGTCAAACACTCGAGCAAGCACAGACAAATTCTATTTGCAAACATTTCACTTGATTTGCAAGCGAGCAGAAGAAGAAGAAGAGGCTGCTGCCACTGCATAGAGAGAGAGAGAGAGAATACACGGGAGAGTCCTCTGTCTATGTGCTACGTCTCTGTCACACACACACTCGCTCGCTCTCACTCTGTGTGTATTTATTGTCTCTAGCTGTGTTTGTGTGTGTGTGTGCATGTATTTTTTAACATTGGCCCACACCCAGTTGACATTCGTGTAGGAGACACTGTCGACTGCTGCTGCTGGGTGTCAAGGACGAAGGACGAAGCAGGAGCTATAGCTGGAGCTGGAGCTGGAGCTGAAGCTGAAGCCCAAAGCGGCTGCGGCTGTGGCAGCGCCATGATGAGTACGATGAGCGCCAAAGTTGCACTCGACAAATCGAAATTGTGTGCTCTGGAAAAATATTGGCACAAGAAATCATTCCTTCCTGTTGTTGCTGTCGTGCCTTGTCCCTTTCTCTCTCCCCCCTCTCTGTCTGTTGTTGTTGTTGTTGTTGGCACTTTGCTGTTGACATGATTGGGTGGGCTTTCATTTGCCAACTTGTCGCAAAATGTTTTAATATTTTCAAGTTGCATTTAATCCCCGGCCAAGCGCTCAGCCACGTGAATCGTGTAAACAGAAGCACGCGCTCAAGATTTTCTAGATTTTTTGTATTTTTGTTTTTTACTGTACGCCTGCAACTTGTTATCCCTGCCATGTCCTTGGGTCTTAGAGCAACTGCATTGACCAAGCGAAAAACCTAATGTGAAATTAAAAATTTGTGCTGTTGTGCTGAAAAAACAACAACGAATAAAGAAACAAAGACACGCGCACGCTCTCAAATCTGGCGAGGATTGGGTGAGCAGAGTGCACAGATGGGAAGTTGGGTTAGTTGGGTGGTTGGGTGGTTGCCTGTTTCATATTTGAATTGTTCCGGTTGGACAAGCGTGCCGTGCCCGCCTCTTGTCTACACAGAAGAAATCAAATCATTATAAACTTAAAGTTTAAAGTTCTTAATTTGAGCATGTATTTTTTTGAGTATGTATTCAGGATATTATTTTTAAATTTAATACAATATGCAAATAAAATGGCAAATATTAAAATAGTTATAAAAGTCATAAAACTATTGATTTTACTGAACAAAATTCTGAAAGCGCGCCGAGAGTCAACAAATTTGAAAGGAATTGAGAAATTGTACTCAATTTTGGAATTAATTTGTCCCTAATTTAACCAAATTAAGAAAGAAACTAAAACTTTTTGTTAGAGTTACATAATACGTATATAAAACATAATTACAACAGAAATCATTAAAAAATAAAATTAAAAATACAAAACTTAAAACAATATATACATAAAATAATATCAACAAAATATATAGTAAAAGTATTTGTTATATATTATGTAAAAATAGTTTTAATGCATAAATAAAATTAATAACTTAAGGACTTGACAATATACTTATACTATAATCATTATTATTACTATAGTACTGATGATACTATTAGTACTGATAGAATTAATAATGATTATAGTATTATATAAGTGATTCAAATAGTAATAATATGTAGTAATAACAATAATTATATAAAAAATAATAATAGTAATTTTTCATTTCATTTTTCCAACTAGATGTCAACTAGATAAGCAATATAATAGATACATTTTTAAATTTAATTCTGAGATATATTTATATAAGATTATCAGTGTGACTAGTGCACTAAATAAAAAGTAAAGTTAAAACTTGTAGCTCTAGGAAATAGTCAATAAATAAATATGTTAATAAATATGTTTGTACTATATAAGTAAAAGTTAGCCTACAAAAGTTAATTGTGACTGTTGGATTGATTTATAAGAAATGTAGAAAAATATTAAATTAAATTAAATTTTATTGCTGACTCCCGGAATTTGTTTTCCGTGTAGCTCTTCCCCACTTTTGAGGCACTGTCTTTTGTGCTGTTTGCACGCTCATTTGTTTGTCTGTTTGGACTTTCTCCTGTTTCGTTTGCATTTGCAAATATTCCTGCCAACTGGAGCTGCGACTTGAAACTGGCTCTTTGGCAGATCTCTTTGCAGTTGTTGTTGTTGTTGTTGTTGCTCAGCCATTTTTGCACAATTTGCAGTGCCTGATGCCTGATGCGGCTCTAAGGTCGACAACAGTTGTAGTTGTTGTTGTTGCTGTTGTTGTTGTTGTTGTTGTTGTTTGGGGCGTGTCTGGTTAGTCGAATCGAACAAATATGTTTACATTTAGCACATGTGCAATTATTTGATTAAAACTGTTAAAAGCACACAAAATCAGGCAAAAGTTTACCAACACCCCAGCGAGCAAGAGAAAGAGCAAAAGAAGAGAGAAGGAGACTGAGAAAGAGAAAGAGACTCTCCAGGCAAATGGAGCAGCTCCAGATTGTGATGTAAACTGGGCGTGCAAACAGACACAGAAATAGAGAGATGCCAGAGACCCAAACAGAGAGAAACAGAGAAACAGACAAACAGAGATACACAGATAGAGGAGATAGAGATGGAGATAGAGATAGAGATAGAGACAGGGCAACGACGATGACTCCCCGCTCGGCAGATAACCTAATGCGAAATGAAAACAAATTAAAATCAAACTTTCGAATTACTTCGAGTCTCGCATTTCAATGTAAATTTAAGCGACAACAAAGGGGCAGCCAACCAGTTGAAGAGTAGATAACAGAGAGAGAGAGAGAGAAGGGAGAGGGAGAGAGAGGAGACACAGATTGTCCCCCTCAAGCTGTCGACGGATTGGCCCATACTCGTTTTGGCAGTTGCATAAATTAAGCCATTGGCAACATCATGTGGCAACAACCAAATATTTCCAGCTAACTTCAGCTACAACAATTGACAGCAACTGCAGTTAACAAATAAATTATTTATGCATTTTTGCGAAGCTTACAAGTGATTGCCATTTACAATAAAATATTAACAATTGCATAAATATAAACATTGTTCACATAACAATGAAATAAACGTTTCAATATTTAAATACTATTCCTATAAAAAAAAAAAAACTATTTTAAAAACATTTATTAATAGTTGTGCCAAATATAAATAATCTTTTTTAATTTTGTGCTTAGTTACAATTTGGTACATGTAAATATTTTCATTGTCAAAATAAGAATTTGACTCACAGTAGTATCAAATTTAATTTAAAACTTTTGAGTCATAAAAAAATATAAAACAAAATGTTTTCTACTACAAAAAACACAGGCTTGACTTTATTTGGCAATTTAAGGAAGCTAACTGATAGACAGTTGAAGCTAAAGCAATTTTCAGGGAAAGTGTTAACTAAATTTGTAACGTACCCAACTTGGCAGAATAGGTTTAAAACCATGTGTTTCTACGAGGCATACTTTCGGATTCAGGCAAAAGATCAAATAATTTAAAAATGTATTTAAAATTAATAAAACTAAAAGTTATATATACTCTTTTTTATAAAAACTTTTTATTATATTAACTGAAAATAAATGTTGTATATACTGCATCCAGGATACTCCATCCAGAATATCAGGTGTGCTACAGAAATCTCTTTCACCTGAAAAATGACATTAATTTCATGAAAGAGATTTCTGTAGCACACCTGTTTGTGTTTTTTTTAAATTATCCCACTCGTCTAAATATATTTTATCAGGTTCTATATTTTTGCACACAAGTCTTATTAGTGATTTCTTATGTAACTAGTTACTTAATAGGAAGCGCTCATTTTATTGAAAAATTCAATTCATTAACGTGTCCCATTCATTGAATTTGCCAAAGAGCTTTTAGGCAGTCTGCGCTTGATTGAGGACTGCCTTTGTTGGTGTTACTGTTGTTATTATTGTCGTTGTTGTTGTTGTTGTTGTTGTTGTTGTTGTTGTTGTTGTTGTTGTTGTTGTTGTTGTTGTTGTTGTTGTTGTTGTTGTTGTACTTGCTGCTGTTGTTATTGTACCTTATGCTTGTTTATTACCAGCCCTTGGTTTTTAGTGCACTTTGACATTTTCATGTCGCCAAGCAATTTGTTGTAGTGCCTGTTGTTGTTGATTGTTATGTTATTGTTATTTTGTTGTGGTTGTTGTCCGTTGTTCGTTGTTGTGAACCACACGCGTCACCTCAATGAACACTAAGTGGCCCAAACCACCCCCAGCCCCCTTGAACTATGTACTGTTACTCGCACTCTCACTCGCACTCACACTCTTATGTGCCCCATTCCGCGCTCTGTTTAATTTTCGCATTTTCCGTTGCGCGTTTTCATCTTTGATTGACATACAAACAATTTAGCTGAATGGCACTTGAAGCATCGGCTTCGACATCGACATTGCCAAAGAACCGCAACAATAAACGGAGGCAGTTGCCACCCTTCCACCACCCCCTTCACCCTCTTTACCCCCTCTAACCGTCAACAATATTTTTTTGATATTTTGTATTTATGGCAAAGTTTATGAATGCCTTCCTCCCACTCCCCCTCCCCCTCCTTTGCACTCACTGTGCAGCTTCAGTTGAGACTCGGGCCTTGATGTAGTGCCCACTAGAAATGTTCGACCGCTGATGGTGACAACTGCAAAAACTGTTTGCCCAAGTGCTAAATGGAAACTTCCTGCAGCAAATTAACAGCGAGCACTGTGCCTGATGTTCAGCTCAATGATGACGATGATGATGATGATGAGATTGGGGATGGGGATGAGGCTGAGATGGTAATGAGGAAGATAAAGATGATGGCGACCACCAGCGTTGATTTTCTCCCTCTACTTTACATTTTTCTCTTTTCGTTTTTTTTGCATCTCGCGGCCGTTGCAGCTACACTGAAAAAAAATACCTGGGATTTCGAAATAAAATGTCAGAAGTTTGGTAATACCGAACTTTCTCAAGCCTAGTATAAAAATCTTGTTTATAGAACGATTTTTCAATTCCTTCTCCACAAATATTTGAAATATCAGGACATTATACTAAATTTTTCAGTCAAATCAAATGCTTTAAGCTTTTTCGACCTAATGTGTTAATTTAACAATAATAACCTGAATACATACTTATAAAATTGATGCTAAAATCAAGAGTTTTCAAACTTAATTTTAAAAATATTTTTTTATTTATTTTTAAATTTCAGACTGGAATTATAGAATTATTTTCTTGCTGTGCACGAATCAATCAACTCAAGTGTCAGTCGGAGAACGTGTGTGTGTGAGTGTATGTGCGAGTGTGTGAGTGTGTGTATGTGTGTGGTCCACTATCAAAGAGCGAGACCGCCGCCCAAATGCATTTGTTGTAAGTGGCCGTGTCTATGCTGAAGTCGCCGTCGCCGTCGTCGCTCCGCGTACACAGGTGAAATTTCCCACTTCGATGGCTAAAAACAACATTTGAATGCGACATTCGAAGCCGTCGAAAATGATTTTAGACGGATGTCGGCTCTCCTGAGTGTGTGTGTTTGAGTGTGTGTGTAAACAGCAAAACCTTGGCTTGAATCGGATCGAATCGTGATTTACCTATACCTTTAGCTATAGCTTTACCTGCCCATGAATCGGCAACGTCATATCGAATATGCATATGTGTTTGTACTGAAATCGTCGGTGCCTTTTTGCCCTTTTGCCTTAGACTTGCCGCTCTGTCAATATTTTGCTTATATTCCAAGTCCGGCCAACGATGATGACGACGACTCCCATTACCTGTAAAATGCCAAAAAGAGAAAAAATGAAATACGAAAAACCCCTTAAGTCGAACCCAGACCCAAACCCAACAACGCTGTGGTAGGTGCTCTCAAGTGCCAACTCTGGGAGACAATTTTCCTTGGCCGTCAAGTGTCTCGCCGGTCAAACAGCTTTGAAGTGCAGCGACATTCAAAAGTTTTTTCCTCCCCATATGACAGAGTCATCATCATCATCTCCTTCCCTCCCTCTCGTCAGTGGCTAATTAACAGTAAATGCTATCCAATTAGAAAGTGTGGCCCCAAATTTCAGACTTTTTCCCCTTTGGCTTCAAGTGGAAATTGATAGTCCAATGATACTAACTACGATACTCGAGTGTCACCTTATAATATGTTTTTAGATTAAGTTTCCTTTCTAGAACTTTTCGAGTGTGTTTTTCTCAAGTGCAAATTGGCAACTATAAAAATTTAATGATTCAGCTTTTCATTTGGCCGAATTACGAATTAATAATTATTTAAGAGCAATTTGAAAGTGCCTATCAGTCAAGTGTGCAAAATTTAGATAAGCTTATAAATATTTTATTGATTAAATACAAATTTTTTAAAGTTAAATTGGGTTGATTTTATTTATAATTATCAGTTTTGAATTAGCAAAGATTTTTTAAATTTATTTTTAATATAAATATATAATAATAAGCCCATAAAGTTTCAGATTTCTTTAAGCTTATCTCTAATTTTGATGATATACAAGTTTCTTACACCGACTTGTTTAAAGTTTTCAAACTGTCATAGCTTTGCCAAAACTAAACCGATTTCTTTGCAGAATGTCAATTTCATCTTAGCTTGGCCTTTAATTTGATAAATGATCTGCATAAAAATTTTGATTAATAAGAACAAAAAAAATTTGTTTTCCAAAACTTTTTCCAAACTTACACTGATAAAAAAAGGATTTTAAATCAAGATTTTGGTCCCAGAACTAAGAACTTTGGTCAAAAAAATGCGTCGAGAACATGAAAATCTTGAAGTAAGAAAACACATCTTGGTTCTAAGAACATTTCAATTAAGATCAAGTTCTTATTTTTACGATTATAAATTCTAATATTTTCAAGACCACAAATCTTACTATAAGAATAAAACTTATTATTTTTTTTAAGATTATATGTTCTTATTTATAGACCAACAACTTTTGAATACTCAAAACAAAAAATCTCAAATAAAGATTAAACTTCTTAACATTTAAAGAAGAATGAAGTAATTTTCAGTTAGCTTAAAAATTTCAAACTCCCCTAACTTAGTCAAAACAAAACTGATTTCATTTAAAAGAAAAACAGATATATTTTTATATTTTAAACTATGCATATGTTTTTTCAATCAGTTTGTTAATCCAGTCAAAATGAAATTATTATGCTTGGCAAATAAAAACATTTAATGGTTTAATATGACTTTCAAGTTTTATTCATAATCAATCAGATAAATTCGACTATAATCGAAATCTTATCATAATTAAATTGAGTCTAAGACACTGATAGATATGTAAGTATTTGTCAACCTGTCCAATATTCAGCTCTTGCGGGAATTGATTTAGTACAGTTCCATAACTATTTTTGAAATGATAATCTATAAAAAAAAAAAAACTTTCCTACAACATAAAATAATGTGATTGTTTATTGACAAATTAGAAAAATAAATTTTAAAATATTTTGAGTTTGTTAATGAGTTGAAGGTCCATTGCAAGTCACAATAATGTGGCATATTGGCAAGAAATTCCAGGGCTTATTGCTAATTACAAATCGCATGCTTAGCCGCAGAAATAACTAAGTAGATAAATTAGTTAAATTGATTACGTGGCCAGTGTGATTAACACCTTGCAAAAAACACACACGCACACACACTTATTTTAAGTTGACGGCAGCTGCCCAGAAATTAGCAAAAAAAATAAAAAAGTCAGCCAACTGAGAAAGTGCGAGAGTTTTTCAGCTGCCTCTCAATTTCTTCATCTCTACAAAAACATACATACATACATATATGCATAAATATGTGTAAGTGTGTGTGTACGCATTTGCATTTGTATCAGATTATGAGCCACAAACATTTTCGGCCATGTTTGTTTACTTAGCTCCGCCTCGTCGGCTTCACAGTGTGCCTGTGCTCTGTGTGTGTGTGTCTGCTGCGCTGCCTGCTCTGCGCTCTGTGTGTGAGAGTGAGCGGCTGTGCCCGCATCTATCTCTTTGTGCGTGTCTCTCTGTCTGTGTATATGCGCGTGTGTGTGTGTGTGTGTGTTTGCATCTGTATGTTTGTATCTGAGGCGCATCAAAAGTCGCTCTTGCGCATGTCTTCTGCGGCGGCTGTTCGAAAAGTTTGCACACCGCTCAGCTAATGAAACTCTTAACTTATCGAACGGCCCTCGCATACGCCATTTTCGAAGTGGCCAAGTGAACGAAAATCAATTTCTGAAGCTAAAAAAAAGAGGAGAAAAAAAGTAATTGTCAACTGAACCGATTCGCAGATGAATTGTGAAGGCTATAAACAATTTGAAAGGGAAAACAAAAGTGCAAATATGGTTGCCAAACATTGAAATGCAGTAAAAAATAGCTTAGCTCAATTAAATTTGCAATTTAGCAATGTACAATAATGGAATATAAATAAATTTTGGATTTTTTTTTGTTTTTAATGTTTGTTTAAAATGTATCTGAGAGAGATTTTTAAAATGGACAAAAGTTTCCATTAAATTAACTTCATAATATCTCTCAGGTTGTTGTCAGACCCTTAAAAAAACATTTAAAAATATGGGCCCAAATCATTTTTCAATGTTTTTCAATGTACAGATAAATTGTATCTTAGATATATTATATATAATTATTTACTTATATAATTATTTAGCTATTGAGTTTTATTTTAAAAAGACTTTTGGTCAACTGCTCTTTAATGACTTCAAATAAAATAAATAAATGAAATAATAAATCAATTTTGACATAAATTCCTATACATTTTACGTCAAAATATTGCTCCAATATTTATAAAACACCTTAAATAGATAGATAAATAAGAAAGCAAAGAAATGTATAATACATTGGGAATTTAACTAAACACTTTTCTAATTGCAGGATGTGCTCTATAAGGCTGCCACTTAATCTGATTGTGGCATGTTCTCGTTCTCGTTCTCGTGCAACTTAAAGCAAACCAGCTGCAACTTAAAGCAAAGAGAAGCCCCTTTCTCTCACCCCACCCTTTCTCTGGCTTTCTCTCTCTCTCTCTCTCTCTCACTGCTTCTCAGGCTCTGTCCTGTCAGGGTCTAAGGGATGTAGGGTATGTAGGGTTTGTCTTAGGGGTTGGAGGCGCCTGCACCAGGATCCTAATTACATTTTACTAGATAAATTGTAAACTTTTTCTGTTGCAGCAGCAGCAGCAGCAGCGGCAGCAGCAGCTTCTTCCAACAGTTATATTTTGTTTGAGTTCTTTGCGTCGCCGTCGCTGCTGACGTCGCAGTCGCCGTCGTCGCTGACAGCGTCTTCGTCTTTTACGCTGCTGAGCAAACAAACGCACAGCTGGCGCAGGAAATGGCAAGGGGGGGAAGGGGGGAGGGGGCAGGTTGACAGGCTGCCTTGGTGTAACTATCTGCCAACCGGATCACCCTGTATGCCGTATACGTGCAACGTTTGTAAGCATATTTCCGGCAACGGATGTCTGCAGCAGCAGCAGCAGCAGCAACGGCAGCGGCAAATGTTGGCTCCGGCCAAACGAGCTACAGTCAGACCTTGTCGTCCTGCCCCCTGCCCCCTGCCCCCTGCCCCTCGTCCTGTTACTGTAGCTGCTTCTGGCCCGGATCGTTCGCAGCTCAGATACGAGTTGAAAGTCAGTCAGTGCCGGTTACACATTTTCAAAAGTGCTTAGCGCTGCTCACAGCTCACTGCCATTAGTTGCCGTCAAGAGGTGGTGGGGGGAAGAGTGGGGTGGGGGCTGTGAGTTGGGGAGGGGCTCGTCCTGTGCCTGGGCAGCAGCTCTGCGACTGGCGCTATGTGTTGCACTTCAACTTGGCGTGCGTGTGTGACGCTTTCTCTGTATGTGTGAGTGTGTGTGGGCATGTGTGTGTGTATCTGTGTGTGTGTGTGTGTGTAGTTTTGCGCAAATATTTGCATCTGGAATATTTGCGCGCTCCATCATAATTCAAACACAGATGCGCTGTTTGTAGAAGAGCAATCATTTTGACATGCAACTCGCTTCAAAACCGAATTAAGTGGCATTCAGTGTCAGGAGCCAGCAGCCAGGAGCCAGGACTATGTACGGCGGCATGCCCCCAAGCACCTAGCCAAAGCTACCAATGCCGTCCCCCTGTTGCCACAAAATCCTTGATTGGCATTGATTGACGAACACGCAGCTGCAACGAAAGGCAATTAAAAAAAAATTAAAATCCATAACGATAAGCTAATGCTTCAAAAAGACTTCACAAATTGTTGTACTGCACAGATACTCATTAGTTTCTAACTAGAAGATACATTTGAGTTCTAATTGGAATAAATCATCTCTGCATTCAATTGGCCACTCAACGTTTTAGCCAAGTCACAAACAAACGATTTAAATTTTCATTTCTCTTTGGTGACACGGCTAAATCGGTTATGGATTGCGACTCTGCTAAACCGCTTAACCGCTAACAGACTATGTAAACAGTT
>JBAMBK010001657.1:0-33144 GCA_037043435.1 Drosophila suboccidentalis | reverse complement strand
AAAAAAAAAGGTGTGTTATGTACAGCTTTTTGTATCGTTTGTGCCAGCCTGATTTTTTTTGTATATTTTTGTTTATTTATTGTATTATCGGCACGGCCGATATATTTATTTGTTTAAATTAGTAAATATCGATAGTGTCTGGCGGGAAAGAATTGCGAGGAGGTGGCGACCCTAAATTTTGTATCTGTGTGGAGGCAAGATCGCCCGTTTCGCTCGAAGAGAGGCAAACACTAGAGCGAGATAGAAAATTTAAGAGATGCCCCTTGCTTTTGAGCCGAAGGCAACTGGCAGCAACGGTGGATTGAATGGTGGAAACAAGAAGAAGGAAATATTTTCACAGACCACGTTGCTGCCAAAAATTTGGGAGTTCGACATTGACTGCGGTCACCGGCGGTTGCCCTTAGCTGGCAAATATTTATATCTATATTTTTTGGAAGAAGTTTCTGCGTCTCGTGCCGCTCCAGAACTTCTTTGTATGACTATTTTCGCAACCCCGCAACCTTGTGTGAACCTCGCCTGTGTCGTGCCGTATATTTGCTTAATGAACGCTTCTGGACACCGGCAATAATATTGTCCATCAACAGTGCCGTACCAAAGTCGAGTTTCGGATCGAGCTTGTGTGTCGGCACTTGGCCAAGAATCTACCGTGCGTGTCGCCAAAGTTATAACTGGCCGGCCGTGCGTTTGTGGCTCCTGAATCTCGAAGCATTGAGAGACACCCGTTGCGGCATTCAGACGTAATACCCAAAACAGTCGCTCGTCGAGAATGTCAAGGGACCAGGGAACCGCAGATGGACATGAATAGAGTGAGTCCGTTCCACTTCGTCTCCGCCACATATCCGTGGCCATAGTCAACGTTTCCAATCCCTGAAACACTAAAGAAACAGACGTCGTTCTTCTTCCTGTCGCCGGAAATAAAAAAAATGTTTATTCTTGTCTAATACCGATTAATATAGAATAGTCAGCTTAATTGACGTTACATATATATATAAAACTTAAGCTATCTTAAAGATTTAAAGACAAAAAAATGAAATAATGTTTTAAAGGCTAAAGCTTAAATTTAAATTAAAACAAGAGTAAATTGAAACAACCTGAAACGAAAAGAAAATACAGATCAATTAATGTAAAATCAGACATTTTAAAATCACAAAATACGAGCAGAACAGGAACAATTTAAAGACAACTATAATTCACATTAATTATCATTCCGTGACCAATATACATATATATATATAAACAGATATCAAATCTACGACACTCATACCAACTATATCGCCCCTTAACCACCCAGAGAGCTCTTTAGGCAGGTCAAGGTAGCTTTAAGCGATACAATAATCACAATTCACACTTACAGAAAATATTATACGTATTACAAACTTACACATTTACATATATATATATTTATTGAGACGTATCTCACTGCGTTTGGCAGCAGCTTGATGCTGCGGACAATGGGCAAATTGCCTTCTGTTGATTAGTTCCAGTTCTTGTTGTTCCTCGTCTGTCCGTCTATTGTCCAACAGTCTGTTGGAAGAAAAAGATGTAAATATGTACATACCTGTAAAGAGAATTAAGCAAGTTTGTTAATTTTAGAAGATAAGAAATATGCCAATTATACTCACCTGAATGAAGATGTCCGGTTAAATTATTGATGTAGGGGGAGGGCGAAAGAAGAATGGCCAACACGTGAAGAGTTGGTCCATCGAGGACCAACAGAGGGAGACGGAGTAAAGGTGACTGTCTCAGGTAGGGCGGGTACGCCGGGTCCGGAACCGGGATCCTGTTTGGACGAGAGGTGGATCAGTGTTGTTATGGTTGTATTTTGTTGAGTTTACTTACCGTGTTGATATTTGTTGCAGATTTTGTCGTTTGTTTTGTTGACAGCTGTAGTTTTTTCCTGTAGTGTTGTAAAGTCCGTTTCGTTACAGCTGTCGTGTGTATCGATGAAGTTATCGATTGTGCGAACTGCGGGCCAGGGATGGGACTCTACCTGAGTAACCGATGAGCCAGCCGGCGCGGCCCGAAGACAAAAAGCAGTTCGTAACAATATGGCGCCCAAACGAAAGCAGTTCACGTTTTTTTTAAATCGTGGCTATTTTCTAAAAATATAAAAAAAAGTAACTTTGGCGTTACACGAGTTTTTTCACTCGGCTTTAGGACTCACTCACTCCTGATGTCTTATGCGGCACAGAAGGTGGCCCATAATCGCGCAGGGTGTAGTGAAGTCCGGGAAGCACGACGATGTGTCAGTAAGCCTCGATATTTCTTTTGGCATCGGAGGATTCTCTTGTCGCGGTTGGTTGCAGCACGAGAATGTAGCGTCTGCACCATAGCTTGGTAGTAGCCGTGACGATAGTAAAATTCTGTGATACCATTTGTGATATTAGGTTAGTTTGTTTGATGTTATTTATTTTTTTTGTACTTACTATTTGTTTTGTCTCGTTCTGTGTTCGCGTTGGATGTGTGTTGGCCGTGGTTAATGTAGAGCCTCGGAGGCAGGTGACCCAGGACGGTACGGAACCGATCCTGCGCTGCACCTGTCGCACAGCATGCACCAATGGTCACAAGAGGCGCGACAGAAGCCAAATAGCTAAAATTTCAGATAGCGTTTCTCAAATGCCGTTCGTCACGCAAGTGACGGACTGAGCATTTGACAGATGCTTAAATGTTTGTCCACTGTCCAAATTGTGCGTAGAAAAGTGTTGGTCCGCCTGTGTATTTTTTTTCTCTCCCCGTTTTTAGTTGATATTTTTGTGCTGTAAAAAAAAAAAGATAGAGATAGTGAGAGCTAGTAATTTATTTTTTTTTGTAGATTTCGTATTTTGTTAGGTATCGTAAGTGTTTATAGTAAGATTTGGTGTTTATTTATTTTTGTAGTGTGGGTATTTAGTTAGTTTCGTATGTACTTATTCAGTATAGTAAGTTCTGTTGGGTCTTGTTTTTGTTAAGTTCTACTGGGTATTGTTTACGTTTGAATTAGTTAAATTTGTTTAGTGTCAGGATTTGTTAGGATTATTTGTGTTATTTATTATTATTTATTGTAGAATAGGATAAGAATTAGAAATGATGGATAGTGTGGTTACGTCAACCATAAATGCAGCGATCGCCCAGGCAAATGAGACGTTTAGGTTTTCCTTGCGGTCTGGCATTAGCGATACACTCCAGGATGAGATAAAGACAGGATTTTTGGAAATGATGAAGCTCATCAACGAAGTGCTCAAGCCACAGGAGCACAGTTCGGGGCACGAAACTGCAGTGGCTATGCCTTCAGAAGTGGTCGTGCAAAACCCGGAGAGCGGTCATCAGTGCGATGCCAATGTTTTGCCCACTGATCCACCGGCTTTAAACGAGCTCAGTCGTGCACGACATAATCGCCTCGTGGATTATCACCGAGTGGAGGAGCTTTGGGGAAAGCAGCGGGCAGAGTGGTTCGCTGGAGTGTGTTACAGGAGTTTTTGTTGGGATCCTGGCTAGCTCAGTTGGTAGAGCAGGGTCTCATCGTGGGTGTGGCCTACGTTGGGCGCTGCGATAGGTGCCGGCTGGTCACAAACGATCTTGGGGGGGGGGTATTGTTATGTACAGCTTTTTGTATCGTTTGTGCCAGCCTGATTTTTTTTGTATATTTTTGTTTATTTATTGTATTATCGGCACGGCCGATATATTTATTTGTTTAAATTAGTAAATATCGATAGTGTCTGGCGGGAAAGAATTGCGAGGAGGTGGCGACCCTAAATTTTGTATCTGTGTGGAGGCAAGATCGCCCGTTTCGCTCGAAGAGAGGCAAACACTAGAGCGAGATAGAAAATTTAAGAGATGCCCCTTGCTTTTGAGCCGAAGGCAACTGGCAGCAACGGTGGATTGAATGGTGGAAACAAGAAGAAGGAAATATTTTCACAGACCACGTTGCTGCCAAAAATTTGGGAGTTCGACATTGACTGCGGTCACCGGCGGTTGCCCTTAGCTGGCAAATATTTATATCTATATTTTTTGGAAGAAGTTTCTGCGTCTCGTGCCGCTCCAGAACTTCTTTGTATGACTATTTTCGCAACCCCGCAACCTTGTGTGAACCTCGCCTGTGTCGTGCCGTATATTTGCTTAATGAACGCTTCTGGACACCGGCAATAATATTGTCCATCAACAGTGCCGTACCAAAGTCGAGTTTCGGATCGAGCTTGTGTGTCGGCACTTGGCCAAGAATCTACCGTGCGTGTCGCCAAAGTTATAACTGGCCGGCCGTGCGTTTGTGGCTCCTGAATCTCGAAGCATTGAGAGACACCCGTTGCGGCATTCAGACGTAATACCCAAAACAGTCGCTCGTCGAGAATGTCAAGGGACCAGGGAACCGCAGATGGACATGAATAGAGTGAGTCCGTTCCACTTCGTCTCCGCCACATATCCGTGGCCATAGTCAACGTTTCCAATCCCTGAAACACTAAAGAAACAGACGTCGTTCTTCTTCCTGTCGCCGGAAATAAAAAAAATGTTTATTCTTGTCTAATACCGATTAATATAGAATAGTCAGCTTAATTGACGTTACATATATATATAAAACTTAAGCTATCTTAAAGATTTAAAGACAAAAAAATGAAATAATGTTTTAAAGGCTAAAGCTTAAATTTAAATTAAAACAAGAGTAAATTGAAACAACCTGAAACGAAAAGAAAATACAGATCAATTAATGTAAAATCAGACATTTTAAAATCACAAAATACGAGCAGAACAGGAACAATTTAAAGACAACTATAATTCACATTAATTATCATTCCGTGACCAATATACATATATATATATAAACAGATATCAAATCTACGACACTCATACCAACTATATCGCCCCTTAACCACCCAGAGAGCTCTTTAGGCAGGTCAAGGTAGCTTTAAGCGATACAATAATCACAATTCACACTTACAGAAAATATTATACGTATTACAAACTTACACATTTACATATATATATATTTATTGAGACGTATCTCACTGCGTTTGGCAGCAGCTTGATGCTGCGGACAATGGGCAAATTGCCTTCTGTTGATTAGTTCCAGTTCTTGTTGTTCCTCGTCTGTCCGTCTATTGTCCAACAGTCTGTTGGAAGAAAAAGATGTAAATATGTACATACCTGTAAAGAGAATTAAGCAAGTTTGTTAATTTTAGAAGATAAGAAATATGCCAATTATACTCACCTGAATGAAGATGTCCGGTTAAATTATTGATGTAGGGGGAGGGCGAAAGAAGAATGGCCAACACGTGAAGAGTTGGTCCATCGAGGACCAACAGAGGGAGACGGAGTAAAGGTGACTGTCTCAGGTAGGGCGGGTACGCCGGGTCCGGAACCGGGATCCTGTTTGGACGAGAGGTGGATCAGTGTTGTTATGGTTGTATTTTGTTGAGTTTACTTACCGTGTTGATATTTGTTGCAGATTTTGTCGTTTGTTTTGTTGACAGCTGTAGTTTTTTCCTGTAGTGTTGTAAAGTCCGTTTCGTTACAGCTGTCGTGTGTATCGATGAAGTTATCGATTGTGCGAACTGCGGGCCAGGGATGGGACTCTACCTGAGTAACCGATGAGCCAGCCGGCGCGGCCCGAAGACAAAAAGCAGTTCGTAACAGGTGGCAGCCATAAAGTTCCACGGATAACTCAATTCCTAATTTAACTCAATTTAAAAGCAGTGAGTTCAATAAGGAACTCGCTTAATTCTGAAGCTAGAACTTTAAAAATTGCACTCGAATTTTTGTTAAATTTTTCTCGAATTTTTAAATTTTTTTTTTAAGAATTTCTGACTAAACTTCACCACGCGAAGAGTCTCATGCATCAAAACAATTTTAAAATCAGATTCATTATTTTGGAAAATTTTGAATTTTGTTGGTTTTTTGAATTTGGTAAGTAGAAATTTTTATTTATTTTTTGAAAAAATTTAATTTTATTAGAGAAATAACATGGGACCAATATCTATCGATAGTTTATGAGAGAGAAGATATTCGATATTGTCAAACTAAGTGGCAGCTTTGGCACAACAAGGTGGCTAGTTTCACGAGCTTATCGTTCCCAACCATCGATGTATCGATAATAATAATAATAATGGGAGGTTAGAATTTCAAAATATTATGAAAAATATGTTTTGCAACAATCTCTTTTACAGATCAGTACTGAGGCAACTTCTAGCGTTGGTTCACCGATGAGCACTTTTAGTTTTGGCGGCAAATCCTCAACGACTGTGGCCAACACAGATGGATCAACCAAGTCGAGTTTCTTCGGTTTTGGCAGCAAAGAAACTTCCAGCACAGATGCGTCTGCTGTATTCCATAAAATGCACTTGACCGTTAATTTACGTTAATTTAATTTTTAGTGCCACGACCATCCTTAATTTTCTTTCAAAAAATGCTTTGAAGTATTGAGAATATATAGTTCAAGTTTCAACTCGATATCTCACCTAGTTCAAAAGTTACAGTTTTTTGCCACCAACATCGGCGAAACGAACCGCGCTCTGGGTACAAAATACGTACAAAATACATATTAAATGGTACAAAATTTGTATTTTGATTTTAGAGCCATGGTTTCTTGGGCAAACCTTCTTAGAATTCGTCTTAGATTATGATTTTGACAACCGCTTGGTGCATTTTTTTAGACCATACAAATTCACCCACTCTAATGTAACATTTTGATTAATCTAATTGAAAATATACATAAGCAAATTCAAAATTATAATTAAGTTCAACAAAAATGCTTGTTGAATTATATGTGTTATTGACATAATATTATTTGAACTCGTATAAAATGTCAAAAAGTATATAAAACATATTTTCAATATATTTTGTTGAATATATACACACATTTTAAGTGTACATTTTATGAATTCCAAATTCTGAATCAATGAAGCCGTTGATCCAATGGCTTTGCAGCCTAAGTGCCGGTCTCTTAGTGGGCACACAAACTAATCGCTTGTTCAAGGTGGCCAATGAGGAAAACGAATCCTACTTTGCACATATCATGAACTCATCGGCGATTCGTCCAGGTGATTCAGATTTACCGTACATTATGGGATCAGAGCAGATTAGCGCCGCATTGCAGCAAATTCTAAGCAGCGATGAGAATAATTTGGAAAGTCGTTTGGTAAACAGGAACGATATGTATATTAACACCAGTCAGCCGGATTGTGCACTCGGCTCAGAGTCCTTGAATCGCATGCTGGAGGAGATGATGTCAAGTTCTGAGCAGATCAACTTCGAGCCCGCCATTCAGATTTAATTGCACAATATTTTCAGATGGTAAATAAATTAAAGTTCCCTCAAAAGCTGTTGTCATGGGTTAAATCATGTTTAGTTGACACTCAGCATACAAGGCATATTTGGAAAGTCAACAAACTATACTTGCCTTGTCATATGATAACCCAATTAGTATAATTGAGTTGTCAGCCATCTCGTTTTGCCCTTAGCCAAGTCAAACCCAGGCAAGTCAAGTCAACTGAGCTTTCGCTGCTTTAATTAAGCCATACAAGGAGCGTAATTGTCAACAACAAGCTTGCAGGTTGCACCAGTAAACAGTAAACAGCTGCTCGAAACCCATTAAAGGTTCGCAGTAAATGTGTTATTTAGCAGCTTTATTGATTTCAGTCTGTAACCAAGTTGAGACTACAAAATATAGTGCAACCTCTGATTCAGTATTTATAATTATTTAAAGCCACATCCCTTTCACAGTTCTTAGTGCTCCCACAAACTCTCTATGTTTTTATACATTTCTGTTTACATTTCTTTTGAAATAACTTTAAGCACCATCTCTTTTTGATTATCACTTCATTTCAAATTGATTTTGCATCTTTTATCTTTTATCCGAATTTAACCGAAAATAATGATTATCGAAATCTTTTCACATCAGAAAATCAATGACAAGAATACATATACAAAAAAAATAATAATGATTAAATTTGAGCGAAAAAATAAAACTCACAAATCAATATTTATGATTTTTATTTTTTTCGCTTAAAATAAAACTCATTTTAAATTCATGGCTTAGGATTTTCACAAAGTATTTTTGCATATCCCTTTAAAAAACCCAGAGGATCCATAAAGAGCAAAAACAAATTTTTAAATTGATTACGTAATCTTTTTTAAAAGTGAGTTTTATTTTGAACGAAAAAATAAAAATCACAAATATTGATTACTTGTGAGTTTTATTTTTTTCGCTCAAATTTAATCATTATTATTGAAGAAAATCCTTAAAAATCTTTAAATAATCATTACTATGTAATTTTTATAATAAAACTCATAATGATTACGGTCCGTGATTTGCAAACATGTATTTTTTTTTTCAAAAATGTCATACTTTTTTTTATGTTAATTATAAAAAAAACTTAAGTTTTCGAAATCTTGCAGCTCTTTTAATTTTGTTAAAAATAAACATATTTCCATGCAGAGTTTCAATTAGATTAATGTTGGACCTTCAAATGGATTAAGCATTTGTTAGTTCGCGCAATTATTATTTTGTTTTCCGAAAATTTGCGTGATATGTACATTAACAGCAACAGATTTATGTATTTTTTTTATTAAAAAAAGTAACTCTGAAATCAATTGATATAGAAAATATTATACTTAGAATTTAACTTAATAATTTAAAATTAACAATGAATTTATATTATACAAAATTTTCATTCTTATCTGAAAACATAAATTAAATCAATGACTTGGTGTATTCAATCTATTTTATGTTTTTTATTATTTCTGCATTTATGTATTGTAAGTATCATAAAAAAAAGTCTCAAGTATATTCCACAAATATCTAAAAATGTTGAGAGCAATTACATTTCCAAATTGGTGAGAGATTTCTTTTACGCACATATTTACAGAGCACAAAAATAAACTGTCATTATTTTTAAATTTCCTCAAGTGTTTTAACTATGGATACAATAAATAATTTCTAAAAAAAATGCACATTTCGATTTTAAAACAGATTTAATAATAATTTAATATAATTATTTATAATTTAATTTAATTTAATTTGTATGCCTTCAAAATGTAATCAAATCCCCTAACAAATATTTGGATATTTGAATGCGTTGCTTTTGGGTTGTTAGAGATTTGTAAATATTGCTTATAAATTTGCTTAAAAGAGTCAGCTAAAATTCATAATTGTTGCGCTGTTTTGTACCTCATTTTAATTCCATATGGGTATTTCCAGGATCGAGAATGCGACATTTGTACGTCTTTAAATGAAAAAAAAAAATGGTAAAAGCTGACCTTTTCAAAACTGTTTTCTCACGTGTTTAATGCATTTTATCAACATTTTTTTTATGATAAAAGACAAGCTTTGAAGACTTTTCGTTTTTTAATTATTTATAGAAAACAATGCATCGCTAACGCGACGAAAAATGGAAGTCATGTTTGACTTCATCTTGACAAATGCGAAAGTCTACGAAATGTGGCGTCTAATTTGGAAGAAAATACTCTCAAAATAAAATAAAATAATGTAATTTTCGATTTTACAAATAATTTTGAAAGGTTACTATCATTTTGTTTATTTTACAAGTTTTTTTAGTAATTTGTAACGTGACATCGCGAACGTGACATGATTTCCACCTAGTTTTTCCAAGAGTTTGCTCATCAAATTTCATTCTATTTATCGAAAACAGCTTTTAAAACTTGTTTTAAATTAAACTTTCAATATATTTCTAAGAATTAAAATGGTTCATGTTACAATCTTACTGTCCTACTAAGTGTAATCGTTAAAATACAAACGGTCCATTTTGGAAGTCAATTTTTAAGAAAATGGGCAAATATATGGAAAAAGTGAATTTATTCCAATATAGAATCTATATCTTCATCCTATTGAATTTCTTCAAGCGTATATCGCTTAAATAAATAACTTGAATACATTTTTGGAAGAAAATTTCACAAGATGTGAGTTTTTGATCAATTTTACGTTTTTCGTCGTGGTGGACCTTTTTCTGGAAATGCCCATATTCTTTTTAAATCATGTCTAACAGGCTTAAAGCCATGTGAAAGGTTATACCCTATTAGTTTAACTAGCATCGCATCCGAGCGAGAGAGATACATTCATATACATATATATGCATATATATATATATAGAGAGAGAGAGAGAGAGAGAGAGAGAGCATTAAACTTATCCAATAAGCTGCACTTGCACATCTTCTTAATGAGCCATTTTATTAGCTTCGCGGCTGCGCTTGCTCACGTTCTGATATCCTAGCATCCTGTCATCCCGTCGTCTTGTCCTCCTGGCATCCTGAAATCCTAGCGCAGTAGCATCTAGGCAAACTTTGGCAACAGCGCCGCTTCCGACTGCTGAAAGTTGCATTTAATGATGCATTTGAGCCAGTTATCCCGACATCCTGCATCCTTTGAGCTTGTTAGCTTAAATTTCGCATGTCGCGCAATTAGGCGAAAGTTAAATTGCTTGTCATAAATATCAAATTTTTACGAAAATTGAGTCAAGTGAGTGGAATTTATGCGCTCACTTAAAAAAATGCTTTTAAGCGGCTTTGAATTTAAATTGCACATTTAAGTGTCGACATCGGTTCGCTCAACTCCTTGAGCTGTAAAAACGCTGAACCATAAAGATTATACAAAAAACTCGTAAAACGCAAAATTATGGTATATGATAGTCGGCTGTGCAAACTGCAGACTTATGCGAAACGCGCGACATTTTCCGCTGTCGCCAAGGGAAGAAACATTCCCAACCCCCTCCCCATCCCCATCCCCATCCCTATCCACCCATTAAGGCAAGGCAACAACCAACTTTTTGACCCGGCAAGGCTCAAAAACTGCGCCATTTTGTCATTTTTTGGCGCTTAGCCGCAACAACAAGAAACTCGCTTCATTATACAGCAGTTTGGCAATCCGCAATTCTTACCCCGTTCTGTTTGTTTCCGTCTTCCACAAATTACAGTTAGGCAAAGTCGACTTGAAGTTACGCAGTAACGAGTGCACTGCTTGCTTTGTCATGCAAATGCAAGAAGCAGTGATCATCATTAGATTGCACTTATGACACTGCTTGCTCATTTACTGCATACTCGTATACTATAGTCATCTCTTTTTAACTGCCAAGTTTACGATCTTGCTTTGAACTTTATTATTTCAGCACAGAATTAAAATACCCATTGCGTGTGCATAAAAATGGCAATCGGTAGCGGCTTTTAAAGTCTTCACTCTCTCTCTCTCTCTCTCTCTCTCTCTGCAACTGGCAAAAGTTGACTTGTGAGTCTCCTGAGGGCAGAGTAAAATGTAGTTCAGGGCAATGTTTTGTGCAATATCTTTGTAGCTGAAGACACACCTGCTTACCAAATAAGTTAAAACTAAAGAAATCAAATTACATATCTTTTATTTATTTACTTCAAGTTTAATAGTTTCAAAAATAATGATCAAATTTAAAGGTCTGTATGTATTCTTAACCCATTTTATGCTAATGGGTATTTAAATACCAAGAAAGCGTTGACACTTTAGATATTCTAGCACGGGGCATGTGAGAGATATCGAGGCAAAATGTATTTCATAGTAAAGAGAAATAACAAAAATATTAGAATAAAAATTGAACAGTTTAGTTAGCCTTGGTATACCTGTAGTTTTTTACAGGTGAATATCTAGGTTTTTTTCTGCAAAATTCGTGGAAATCGGAAAAATAAAATTTGAAGATAAACATTTTATTTTTGTTTCTAACAACTTCTATGGTCTTTCAGGCACACATTTCAAAATTTAATCAAAATCGTACCAGCCGATCTATGGGTAGCATTTAATGGGTTACAGGAATCGTTAAGCTTTTATAAAATCAGTTTGTGACATTATCGAGTAATAAAAAAAAATACAAGCTCATCTCTGAAACAAAGTTAAAAAAATACCAGAATTTCGATGTTTTTAGTCAAGATTTGATGCCGTTATTAAATAAAGCAGAGCTTGCAAATAACAGTTGACCCTTTCAATCTGTTCAAAAATAACTCTCATTTACTGACTTTTTGAGCAAAAAGTCAGAGATGAACCGTTCACATAGTATTTTGAACGAATCGGTCTTCGCTCAGCTAACAATCTTTTTATTTGTTCCCCTTTTGCTCTGGGTATTCCCTGACCGTTTTGATGTGAGCGAAGAAAATAAATCTCGTTTGCGTTTGTAGGCGTCTGAGCGTTTGTCGTCTTGTCACTTGTCTTTCTGATTTAAGTGCGTTCGGTAATACAGGAAATATGGGCCGTTGTTGAGTTAAATGCAGAATAAATAAATAAAAATATATATGTACACATAACTAAAGTATTGAGAAATTATGCTTTTAGAAATTATTAAAATAATTTTTAGATCAGATTTTTTCCAAGAGCTTTACGTAAACGAGAGGGCAACATTGTAAGCAAGGCAAAGTGAGAAAAATAAAACAAAACGACCGTTTGCGCTGAGTTTTTAATTTTTTCTCTCCTCTGCTGACTGTCAATATGTGAGCGCTCAATCGGTTCACTCTCTACAAATTTTCCATTGAGAGAGAGTAACTTGAATAGTTTAACTCTGCCTACTCAACCGAAAAAAAAAGTAAGAGAATCGAATTTTTCTTAGAGAGAGAGAAAACATGTATGCTTTTTTCGGTTATTTTCGTGAGTAGATCGCAAAAGGAAAAACGGTCAACCATTATTTGCGAGCTCTGAAATAAAGATTTGCTACATAAAGTCCTAGATAATTTTAACGTTTTTTTTTTTAAAGCCATTGCTGAATGGAAAAGAGTATATATTAAAGATTAAAACGAACTTCAATCTGTTGGTTCGTATTTATTCCTCGCTTAAATTGAATACAGCAAGAACCTTTAAAAAATAATATGTATACCCCTTTAAAAAAGTGGGTAAGAGTCTTTTACCTATATATAAAAATATATATCCTGCCGCAGTCCATTCTATTAGCTGTGCGCCTTTTTTCTGTTGGTCCCAAATTCCGCGCCATTTCCATTTGCAGAGACGTGACTGAATTTTATCCGGCGTAAACTACGAGTATAAAAAAAATGTGTATTTCAGCCGCCAGTGAAATGTGAAGCGCTTAGCGCCCGAACAGCGGGACCAGCTCCCAAAATAGAACTTTATCTGCATTAAGTACATAAATAATCGTAGTGAATCTCTTCGACCCGAAAAGCTTTTAGCTGCAGTGCAGCAAAGGATTTTGGCGAGCTTTGTGTATGGTCAAGGGAAGGAGTATCTGTAGGGGGTAAGGGTCAGGGTAAGAGAAGAGGTTTTTATTTATTTTCAACTGCTAATTTGTAACAAATTGATGTGCATTTGAATTTGAAGTGTTTTAGTTCATTTGCCGATTGATAGACTCATCGATACAGATACAAAGTTTTTCTGTTAACTCAGAGACAGCGTCCAGTTCCAACTGTCAACTCGGTGAACGGTGAACCCGGCAATTTCCCTCCCACTTCAGTCTCAACTCAATACTGACGGCAAACATGACGGCATCTTATGTGTTCCCACTTGAACCAACTTCTGTGATTGATAGCCACAACGCTTTGCTTTTCGCATGGCAGTTATGACAGATAGTGCGTTTTGTTGTAGTCGAGTCGAGTTGTTGAAAGGGCAGCTGAGCAGCCTACTTCATTTGCATATCATATCCACATTGTCCAAGGCAGGCAACAACATTTGCCATCTCCAACTATGTGAGAATGTGTGTGAGTTTTCTTTAACCATAAGCAGATACATATCCCAAATAAAAACGGAAATTTAAACATTTTCAAAGAGAAAGTCTGGAAATTTGAATAACATTTATTGTTAAACATGTAACAAGAAGTTATTAAAGAAAATAAATATATATACGTGAAAAAAAATGAATAAAAAATGTAGAAATTTCGTTTCGTAATCAGTTTTATTTTGTGAAATTTTGTTGCTGGTACAAGGTATTTGGCTGTCGATCACACTCAGCCCAAAAGTTTTTCCTTCATTTAGATGGGATAAACTTGGCTCAAGTTAATGTTATATTTTTTATGTGATGGCAAATCCTATCAAGCAAGCTTGACTAGTAGAAATATGAATTTGTGAATGTGTGTGTATATGAGAACCAGTGCTGCCAATTTGTCCCTTTTGCGGACAGATCTGTCCGATTTGAAACTGCGATTTCCGGACAAATTTTAATACGTCCCCTATCTATAAAAAATGCCTTTTTTAAATTTATTTTACTTTATCCTTTATTCATCCTTTTTTTATTGTTCTAAGTCGCTCATAGAATATTTCTAATGCAACTATGTGTCATCTAATATATTCATTTTCGGATAGCCGAATAACTTTGAATTTAAAAAAATAAATGATGCATTTCCTGAAGAAAATATTTTACTGGTCAATAAAGAGCTAATACTTTCAAAATTTGAGTTATTTTTAAAGCTATAAAATTATTATATGAATTATTATTATATTTATTAATAAGAAAACATTGTCTGTCCAGATTTTTTTGTCCTTTAAAAACAAAATCTGTCCGTTTTCCGTATTTTTTTTGGGTTTAGCCGGGATTTTTTTGTATAGAGGCGTTGGCAACACTGATGAAAACATAAACACACGCACACACGCACACACACACACACTACACTAAACAAGTGTATATGTTATCTGCATGCGGACATAGGAAACAACCCGAGTTAGAGGCAGATTAGGCTCAAAGGATGCAGGATGTGTTATGTAAACTTGTAGAAGGATGCTCCAATTCATGACCATAGACAATAGATGACTTTGTTAACTAGCAACAAACAAGGGAATTGTGCAACAAATTAAACCAAAACATACTCAACAATTGAGATACACAAAAATATATTGGCCCAAGGTGAAATAAGTAATTTCAAAGAAGCTTAACTTATAGTTAGATCGATTCTTTTGCATATTTTGTATAAATTTAAATAAATTTATCTGTTTGTTTCTTTATGATTGGTAACTATTTGAGTAAAGAAATAAGAGAATATGTATCTATTTTTATTTTATTTAAAATTATTTATTTATAAATCTCATTAAAGTTTATATAAGTAAACAATATAAACTCAATTGTATTCTGCTTGTGTTGTTGTGTTTGGCCAAGTATCTTTTATCTGTTAACAAACAGATATGAGACAATCTGTGGCTTTGTTGCCTTCATTAGTCCGATGAATGTCCAGGTGGCTGGTCAAGAAAAAACATTAATCACATTTAAGCAGAATTAATACTTAATACAAGCCTGAAGACATGAACAAAGCAAACGCAGCGGCAGTTGAATCAACAAATAAAAGCAACTAACATTTAATAAGCCAAAGAAGGGAACGTTGACACGATTTTGTACGTGATCTCATCTACGTTGTGTTGGCCATCTTCAAGGATGTGGATGTGAATGGGGATGTGAATGTCACAGCAGAGACTCGAATGAATCAGACCGCACATAGATCTATGTCAGAGGCATTAGCATTAGCAGCAGCATAGATAGTTCATCAAAACTGACAAGCCCATTTTGGCCAAAAGAAGGCAGACTGAAAAGGGAAGACAGAAGAGAATGAAGCAACAACGCGTCGAGACAAAATCCACGTTTTAACAAAACTGCAAGCGCCTTTCCTCAGCACCACAGCATCACAGCACCACACATAACAGATGAGAAATATTCATCAGCATTTACGTCACGCAGCGGGGAGTACAGCAAAAGTTTAAGGATGAGGATAAGGATGAGAATGATGCTGAAGCTGAAGCCGAAGCTGACGCCAAAACCGAAGCTCAAGCCATAGACATGGGCGATAGGGGATTACGAACGGTGGTGATACGGGCTAAGGGTAAACGGGAAACGGGGGAAGTTGGCTTTGGGGACAGGCTGTCAGTAGATTTATGTTGACATTTCAATGACAGTTGTGAAAATGCTTTCGGCTGCCATTTTGTGCTGTGCTGTGTTGTGTTGTGGTTTCCACTTCCAACTTGTACGCTCTTTTTGTTAAATATGGTGCAATTTGATTATCACGCGTAAGGCAAAGCTAATTTAAATGTGCTGCACATCCCATCGGATCATATCGTAAACTAGTTACCAAACGATACATCCAACTAGTCACGTTTCCCATTTCGCATTTCCCAGTTCGCATTTCAAATGTCACGTACTCGGATTGATCCATATTCGCGGTCTATCTCTCTAAATAGTCCTCTCGAATCGTCTGACTAATTGCACACGACATATTGTCACACACATTTAACTCAATCTAACGAACGATTAATTATAGAATATTAAATGTGATAATAGTTATGTTTGCTGTTTGCAGTTAATTCATTAATGGCTTTATGAACTCCTTTTAGCTGGCATACAGAAAACACCCCAATATATTATTGCCTAAGATTTTAAATTAAGTAATTCAAAATGAAGGCTATTCTGAGCTAAGGACTGCGTCCTGGCAAATCGTATAGAAATTGGGCAGATTAATGTTTAAATATTTTCTAGCTTACAATAAATGTAAATGAAAATTTGTATAATATAAAATGACAATTTATTTGTAAGCTATCATAAATTGTTTGAAAATTAGGTATGAACATTAATATTTAATTAAATAATTTGAATAATCAGGCCTGTTTTGAATTCCGAACGTTTTCAAAAAGTTAAAACGAAACAAAAACGAACGTTTTACCATTTGCTGTTCGCAATACCGACCGAAATTGACTTGTTTTACTCTTTGAGCTCGGATTCGAAAATTCATTTATTTAGTATTTCAGGTTGAAAATAGCAGATAGAAGGCTTAATTACACTAAAACTTCGTTGTTCCAATTTTGTTATTTAATTAAAACAACTCTAGAAGCTTTTGATTGAAAGAGTTGGTATCAATAACAAAAATTAAAGTGGAATTTAGAACAGCTTGGTTTTATTTTGTATGCAATATTTTATAGATCCCTTTAAAAAAATTCTTTTAAAATACACTTTAACTGTTTAAAGCTGAAGTAGTGATGTTAAACGATTCTAAAAATGTTCAACATTATTATAATTTTCAGTCTATAATTTTAGGTATTTATTTTGATGCTTGAAATGGCATTTTGTTTTAAATCCGGTGACTCTACAACGGATTCGAAACAGCAATCAACTCGTTTTGTGGCAATTCGACTCGTTTTCGGAATTCGGAACAGACCCGAATATGTTTAATGTTGAAATATATGTATTTGTGTGTAAATGTATAGTATGTATAGTATGTAAATAATAATAATTAACAACTCATTCTTCAATGCCCAATTAAACGACAGCTTCAGCTCCGCACTGCGCGAATTGGCGAACTTAGCTTTAACACTCACTGTGTTGTGGATTCTGTTCTGATCACAGAAAGAGAGCGAGAGTTCTCCACTCTGCACTGCACTCTTTTCACACGCTTGCTCTCAATGGCTGCAGCTGCTTACACAAACACACGCACATGCATGGATGCCAACTGCAGAGAGCTCGCTCAGCTGATCACACACATGCATAAATGCCAGTGTGGATCTTAAGAGCAGCAGGCTTGTCCAGTTGGTCACTCGCACACGCACAGAGATGGCTCGTGCGAGGGAATACAAAATCATATAGGCTCGCTGTAATGTATCGTCTTTCTCACGCTTTTACATTAAAATAAAGCTGGACACACAGATTTACAGCTTACCCCTCCCCTTCTTATCAATTAAGAAGATTTTAATTAGGGAATACTAAAAATAAATTTTTGTTTATTTTTTGTAGTTTAAGATTATGAAAAACTCTTTCAAATATTTATACATGCGTATATTTAATGCCTACCTTTTAATATACTTATTTTATTGTTTTTACGCAGTGAAATAGCCACCATATATCAAATAAAAAAAATAGTTTTTAATAAATGTAAGTGAGTTTAAAATAGTAATATTTAACCCATTATCAGAATAATAACAATGCTGACGTGATGTGTAAATAATATGGGCAACATTAAAGGCCAAATGAAATTGTGCTGGCCAAAGTCACACACAATGAATTGTGTTACACGGGGATCAATGGAAACAATACCCAGCAATAAGTTGCAGTTTACTGCTCCCAATTCAAAAGGAAGCCAACTTGGTCTCTCCACTTGGCTAAGCCAAAAGCGCTTAGGTTCTTTTGGCCATTTTACTTTTGCTGGCATTCCTTTGTCGAGCTGAAATGGCCAAAATGGAGGCGTATCAGATATTTGGGCAATGCCAAAAAGAAGTAGAAAAGAGCCAAAAGCCATTTTCTATTACGGTTATGCTCTTGAGGCGTTAAAATAAATGAGCAGCGTTTAAGTCGAAATCCCGGTGGCCAATGTGGAATCCAAATCAAAGTGGCAGCCGGGCAGACATGTGAACACCTTGTTGAGGGGCGGGAGGAAATCCAAAGTGACAGACGACGGTTTTAGTTACCAACATTTGTGTGTGTGTGTGTGTGTGTGTGTGTGTGTGTGTGTGTGTGTGAGCAAATTAATTGCCAGCATTTGTCAAATTATCATTGCAAAGATGGCAAATTAAATAAATAATTCTGCATCAATTTCCTGATACATTGGGCCAAGTTTTATGGGCCTAAATCACGAACGGAACGAGGGCAGCTCGGAAATGGCAATGGAAATGGAGGTGATAAGGGTATACCGCTACAATACATAAATCTTGACTATGGGCCCAACACCAAAAAACGTGTCCGAGTGGCGGCTTCCTCGTCCTCGTTTGGCGGCATCGCTTTCTGGGCCGTTGCAAAAAGAAATCGGGTCAACGCTTTATTTTTTCTTTTTCCCTTTACTTTCTCCCATTTTGCGCTGGAGTGTTCTTTGTGTGAGAGTTGCCTGTACTTGTGTGTGTGTGTTTGTGATTTTATATGTTTGTGCTTGTGATGGCAAAGTTGTGGAGCCTTTCACTTGACCTGGTTGCCAAATGGAAGCAAGCAGCAAAGCAACCTGGACACACGGACAGACGGACAGACGCTTGACGCTAAAACTCAAACATTTGCATTATGTGTCAAGGCACAAATTGAAAGTTAAAGTGCAAATCGATGCGGATTAATATACCCTTAATGTGATCAAGCTATCAGTTGCCTTTAAAATGGGATTCGCATCGATTTCCTAGCTCCAATTTGACATCTCAAAGAAAAGTTGAGTAATAAATTGAAATGGGTCGATTTCTTTGTGACTTTCAAATAATTGACAGCATATTTGCCTATTTAAATTTATCCAATTTACTTGCTGGTGTTATGGGAACGGTTTGATTTAAATATTCGCCTTTCGCTTTCAACTGCAGCGGCGAAATTCAAAATGGAATACTTTTTGACCAACGACCAGCAGCGAAAGTTGGCCAAGTGACAGCTGAAAAAATTGCTCAAATTCATAATTATCATGAGAGTGCACAGAGGGTCCTTGCACACACACACACACACACACACACAACCAGAGAGTCCTTGCTCACAGCTCAGCTGTGACATTTTTATTATTAATTTCTCGCCCCTCATACGTTTGGGCCTCCCTCTGTGTGGGCCTCCCTCTGTGTGGACAACAATTTATCGTTTGGGTTTTGCTTTTTAATTAAAAAAAATGTTGTCTTGAAACTTTCTGTTTATTTTATTTAATTTCTATACATTTTGCAGTCAAAAAAAGTCTTTTGATTTGTGGTTTGGCAAATATTATAGTTAAATCAACTAAATGTTTTATTATTATAAATTATTATTTATAAATTTTATATATCTATTTTGTTAATTTTAAAAATAGATAGGACGAACAAATGTTTTATTGGTATTTTTATTATATTTGAATTTTAGTTTTCTATATGTATTTGCATACATTAATAATAATTTATTTTATAATATACTAGGGGGCTCCGCGGGAAAAATCCAGATTTGGCGGGAAAAGGCTAAATTTGAGGGAAAAGTCAAAATTTAGCAAGAAGAGTTAATCTGTGAGTTTTGTAAGAATATCTCATACAACAAGAGTATTTGATTCTAAAGGTTAATTAGCATCCGATTGTTCCTATGACAGCTTTATGATATAGTAATCCGACTTTGATCAAATTTGGTCAGAATGTAAGAAACAGTCCCAAACATGCAATCTGTGAGTTTGGTTGAGATATTTTAAGAAACAAAAAAGTTTTTCATACTAAAGGTTATTTTGCATCCGGTTGTTCCTATGGCAGCTATATGATATAGTAACCCGACTTTGACCAAATTTGGCCAGAATGTTAGGGACAGCTCCAAACATATAATATGTGAGTTTGGTTGAGATATCTTTGGAAACAAAAAAGTTTTTCATACTAAAGGTTATTTTGCATCCGATTGTTCCTATGACAGCTATATGATATAGTAATCCGACTTTGACCAAATTTGGTCAGAATGTTAGAAAAAGTTCCAAACATACAATCTGTGAGTTTGGTTGAGATATCTTAAGAAACAAAACAGTTTTTCATACTAAAGGTTATTTTGCATCCGATTGTTCCTATGGCAGCAATATGATATAGTAACCCGACTTTGACTAAATTTGGCCAGAATGTTAGGGACAGCCCCAAACATATAATCTGTGAGTTTGGTTGAGATATCTTTGGAAACAAAAAAGTTTTTTATACTAAAGGTAACTCTGCATCCGATTGTTCCTATGGCAGCTATATGATAAAGTCATCCGACAGTGAGTCAGGACAAAGAGTTTTATATATATAGATTTTGTTAATTTTAAAGTCCTTATCCATTTTAAAATTGTTTTAAAAAGTATAAACAAACCCACTTTGACTAAGTTTAGAAATTATGTATAAATTCAAAAATAAAATATATACATTGTGATTGGTTATTTTGGAGATTTGCGGTCAATAAGAAGTAATAAAGTTACCTGCTATTATGAAGAAATCAGACTCTAACATAAAATGAATTATTATACAAATCTCTTTGCCCTAATTTAATGCTGATTCTCATTTAGTTCAGTTAATATGTTAAACACTAATTGTCTGCAGCTCATAAAATTTACATAATTCGTTGCCGAATTTGCGGACAACGAGTCATAAAATATTTTGAATGGCCTTCAAAGGATTCAAGTGTTGAAATTATTCATAGGTGTTGGGTAAATTTAAGGGATTGGACAAGTGTTTTTATGGCATAGAAAATAAGACATCGTACATACATTAAGCGGACAAAAGTTTGAAAACTTGTAAGTCAATGAATATGTTAGACAAACATAAAATCAACTTTTCTTGTGCTTTAAGGGATACAATCGTCCAATGACTTCCCTCTATATTTATGATTAGAGTCTGGCAGGGTATTAAGTCTTCGGAATCTCAACGTTAAATGTTCTGTTCTGTTTGTTTAATTCTTGATTTTCGTTCATCGCGTTGGCAAACAAACAAATAATTGGAAATGTTCAACATCAATTTGTGGACAAAGGCGAAGAAAGCTGCGCAAATTAATTGAAACTTTTTAATGTTAGACATACTTTTTCCCCTTCAAAAAATTCAATTCACAGCTAAAGAGTTTAGCGAAAATGACATTAAAACTATCGATGCGTAGATATTGAATCAACTCATTAAAATAACCTAATTTGAATGTGATAAAAGATGCCTTTGTCATGTGTCAAATTGGAATAATCTAAATTTTCTTACAAATTATCTACTTAATCGTCTCAAACCTTGATTAACTCCAAGCCAAGCATAACTTGAGACTGACTTCCAAAAATCAGTTTAAGCTGATTCTGACTATCGTGAATTTCAGAGTATGAGATTGAAACGAATTTATGGCAACTGGAAATAGCCCAATATTGAGAGCCATTTGAAGTTGGCTAACTTGATTTGCTCAACTTTATCTGAGAGCGAGAGAAATTGAAATGTTGCTGTGCTGACTTCGAGTATGTTGCCAACTTGCAATGTTGCCACAGCATCTGCCATGTGGCCAAAATTACGAGGTCCTGTTATTGATTTCTCGCTTCACTTGTTTTTGCTTATATTGGAAGACGATTTTGTTTTTTTTTTTGTTTTTTGATAGGAAGAATCTTTGAAACATCAAAAATTGCATATGAGCTTGGCACATCCCTTGTATACTCTAACAAAAGGCAACTACTTCAAAGAGGAAAAACATATGAAATATCGAATAACTATTTCTCATAAATACTTACCAAGTAAAGGAACATTTTTGACAAAGGCCTTGCCAAAGTTCTAAGCTCTGAATCGAGTCAAGGACCACGTTTTTTGTGTCCTCCCTAATCGATGAAATTGTTTTTTGTAAATATTTAACGAAATTTCTGTGGCACGGCATGTCGTACCTAAAAATTGATGAACAGCAGCAGTTTGAAACTGTTATGGACGATTACCAGACCCCGTTCTCCCCGTATCCACAGCCCCATCTCTGTTCTGTCCTCTGAAAGATGACTTGCCCGGTATTGTCAGGCATTTCAAATTCCGTGCACGCAGGCAGCTGCCTGGCTTCAGACTCCAGACCTCGGGCTTGCATCAGGTTGCAACGAGACGGGGATCGCAGTCAAGTGGCCAGGATTGGGGATTGTTTGGTGTACAAAGCAATTTGCAGTCTTCACTCGATTCACGTCGTCAGCACCTTCATTATGGCCCGCATTTCTGGCCAGGTCTTGGCTTGCCAGTTGATTAGCACATTTCTCCGCATAGCAGCCAAAAATTTGACCATACATAAGTGAAGCAAGCAGACCAGAAATGAAAAATTGTTGCATATCACAATTTTCAACTTGCTTGGCAGCTTTATTAACCTGTTTATAAAGAACTTTTAAATATGTAGATTGACTTTAAAAATATTAAGGGTATACTAATTCTGTTGAATTCTAATTTTTTCAATCAATTAATATATTTGTATATCTATATAAATTTATCAAAACTGAATGGATTTCAATTGAAACTTTACCAATACTTACGATATTTGCATTTGGAATGTCTGTTTAAAAACAGAAATAGACCCAACTTGAATTGGCATTTACATTTGTGCTATAACATTTTCAATTCCAAATGAAAATATATTCCAAATTTAGGAAAAATCTACATTTTGCCTGGGGAAATACGACAAACAGAATTGAATTAAAGCACAGATTGCATAACAATGAAACACATATCGTGAATTGATATATTTTTTTTGCCTAATTTTTCATTTAAGCAACGCATTTACAACAATGCTAACACCGTTCATATACACTGATAAAAATGAGATATAAATTTATCATTACTGCCGGAAATTGGAGAAAAATGCTACGTAGATTTGCAATGTTTGCTCATAAAGTTGTACGTAGGCTGCTATATATATTTCTGGCCTAGGCAACAATAAGTGTTGCCAGGTGCAATCTGATATTTCCATTGGAAAGGTTGACATTTTTTAGCATAACATCACTCAGAACGTGTTGTCATTTAATCGTGAATTGTTAAACTTACAGAGCTTTGAACAATTCAATTCCGTTAAAAAAATGGAATTGACACGTGAGCATTTTCGTGCGATCATTTTTCACAACTTTCGACGTGGATTATCCAGACAAGAGTGCATCGATGAACTTAAGTCTTTGTATGGCGATCAAGCACCATCCTATAGCACCGAGAAAAACTGGTATAACGAATTTAATCGTGGTCGCAGTTCGCTCAACGACGAATTCCGTGAAGGTCGTCCAAAAACGTCCGTTGTGCCAGAGAACATTGATGCCGTGCGTGAACTAATAATGCAAGATCGTCATGTGACATACCGGGAGATAGAGGCATCCTTGGGCATTTCTCCCACCAGCATACATTCGATATTACATAAACACCTGACCGTAAAAAAGGTTTGTTGTCGTTGGATCCCGCACAATTTGACAATCGCTCAAAAAAAGGCTCGTGTCGATTGGTGCAAAGAAATGTTGAAAAAATACGATCGCGGTGCTTCAAAAGATGTTCATAAGATCGTCACAGGTGACGAATCTTGGATCTATGCGTATGAGCCCGAAACAAAACAACAATCGACCGTGTGGGTCTTCGAAGACGAGCCAAATCCAACGAAAGTTGTTCGTGGAAGAAGCACTTCGAAGCAAATGGTCGCCTGTTTCTTCGGCAAAACTGGTCATGTGGCGACTGTTCCGCTTGAGCAACGAAGGACGGTCAATTCTGAGTGGTACACCACAATTTGTTTGCCTGAAGTCTTCGGAGAAATTCGAAAAACAAACAAGAGAAGACGAATCATTCTTCACCATGACAACGCGAGCTCTCACACATCGGCTCAAACCAGCGCCTTTTTGACCGGCCAAAACGTCGAATTGATGGGTCATCCGCCGTACAGCCCTGACTTGGCACCCAATGACTTCTTTTTATTCCCGCACATCAAGAAAAAAATGCGTGGTCAACGATTTTCGTGCCCAGAAGATGCTGTTGAAGCGTTCAAAAACCATGTTTTGGAGGTGTCTCAATCGGAGTGGAAAAAGTGCTTCGACAATTGGTTTGAGCGCATGCAAAAGTGTATAAATCAGGCTGGAGAATACTTTGAAAAACAATAAAACAATTTTTGATGATAAATATTCGCATTTTCATTATTAGGCCAGAAATATATATAGCAGCCCTCGTATTTAGAAAATAAATAAAATATGTGTTTTTTTTTTTTAGCAGTGTAGGAATGCTGCATATTCCCAAAGCCTTAAATTATGCAAATGGCAACACACACACACTTACACACACATACAGATACATGTGTGTGAAAGAAACTACTTCTATGTTGGGTGACAACTTCCAACGCATTACGAGTACACAAACCAGGTAAAACCTTGCAAGGACCTTCGCCTCCTCGTGGGATGTTTAGACCCTGTACTTAAAAAAAGTACAGCGGTCTATTAACGTTGTCACAAATAAAAATGTGCGTAACAGGCAGAAGGAGGCGTGGCAGACCCCATAAAGTGTATATACTCTTAATCAGCATCAACAGCCGAGTCGATATAGCCATGTCCGTCTGTCCGTCTGTAAGAGCGCCTAGATCTCAGCGACTATAAGAGCTAGAGACTCCAAACTTGGTATGTAGGTGCATCTATATTGTAAGCAGATCGGGGGCCACGCCCCCGTAAATGCCCACAAATTAGAAAATCTTAAATATAAGGACAATTTTAAAGATAGACTTTCCTAGTTATGCATAGTATTTTTTATAATTTTTGAAAAGTGCTAAAAATTACTATTTTTACCCCTTTATCCTCTTTTTCATACAAAAAGTGGCTTTTTAGCAATTTTCTAAAATTCATAAAAAATACTAGCAAAAATATTTTTGAAAATTTTTTTTTTTCAGTTACTCTTGGAATTGTTTCAAAACTTTTTTTGCATTCAAATATTTGTTTATAAAAATCGAGGAAAAAAGTTGAAAAATTGACTTTTTCTTTCCAAGGGTACTTAATGGGTTAAAGAAATTTTTGTATCATTCGAACGAAATTTAAGTGAATAAAATACTAATGTAAAAAACCCGCATCAAAACATCTTTATTATACCCAAATTTGACAGATTTATGCTGTAGGAAGACATTAGTGGCACACTGTATATTAAAATATTTTAATATGCAGTGTTTGCTTTTCCATAGTAAGTACGGGGTCTCCGACAGTCGAGTATGCTCGACTGTAGCACCGTCGACTAGTTTGTATTTACTTTTTTCGGTCTTCAGCGTGCCTTGTGTTTTGCATGCTTAAGTCTTTCCTTTTGGCTTTGGCTCGTTCGTGATCCAAATGCATGACAAGTTTAAACTTGTTTATCTGCGTCTCCTTCAATTGTAGTCCTGTGGTCGCATCTATTTGAATGTTTTGCGCTATTTGAAATGTTAATGCTTCAGCTGGTAGACAAAATGTACTGCTTAATTTTTTATTGTAGGTCAAAGGAATATCTAGCTGAGCTTCCAACGCAGTCACATTGCCAAAAGCCACAAAGTCACGACCTGACACGAACTGTAGCGAAATTCACAACGTGTCGAAGGTTAACAAGGACCTGTCTGGGTTGCAACATGCATTGCATTTTAGGGTCAATGAAGATGGGAATTAATGCTGGTGTAGTGTTGCCCTCAAAGTGGGATTTTAAATTTGCATAGCTTGAATCACACTTGTGTTGATTCTCCATTTTGTTGCCTTGAGTAAGTTGCGAAGTGAGGCACACATAAAAATGTTAATAAACATAATAAATGTACTGAGGGTCGTATTCCTGCTCTTTTCAGCGTAACTCTAATTGAATAAAGTCTGTGCAGACTTTGCTAGTTGTTCTCTTTCGCCGACCACCTTGATAAATAGAGAAAATTTAAGGCCCAAACACATATATCAAAACGAGGAAACGCCATCCTTTGGGTAGGTGAAAAGGAAGCCAAGTTCTGTGCAATGTTTTATAATTTAATTTTCATCTGAGCCATGATAGATGGCTGCAAATAAAAGCAGCACGTGTTCGGAGTCGGAACCATTAAAGAGGCCTCATTTCAAGAGCAAAGATTCTATGGAAGTTTATGTATAACAACTATTGCGGTTTACAGCACTCTTGTTGGCACTTTAAAGCCTAAGCTTGAGCTAAGTGGGCAATTATTTGGTTTTTAATTAATTCACTATTATATTTAAATAGTTTCAGCTTGAAGTTATGTTCAGCATGGTGTAACAAAAAAAAATTCAGGTCAATATTAAAAATGTATTTAAATTATTATTAAATTATTATGTTCTGCTAAGTCATCTTTTTAATACATAATTTAATCAAACATAATCAGCATTAAACTTAATAAAATGCTTAAAGATTTTTCATCAGCTGTGGATTTAATGAAATTTTTTTTTTATTGGCCGTGTTCGCCAGAACAAATTGACAACAGAATATCGATGAAATTTGTATGATTGTATCATGATTTCAAATTTTGTTATTATGATGACTGAAAATTCATCACCAAAATAGTACGCTGAAATTATCTGATTGTGATGCTTTGTTATCGATACAACAAACGTAATCAAAAGAACAAAAACCTTGAAAATAAATAGGGCAAAATTAATAAGGAAACTAAATTATTAATACTAATTTGGTCATCTTAAAAAAATGCAAAAAAGGGAATATTTTTAGGAAAAGTGCATTAAACTTTTTTATATAAAATATTAAATGCGCATACAATATTGGCTTAATTTTTGAATAATGAAACATATCATTATTAATTTAAACCTGTCCTTTTGCTGTGTTCATTCCCATTACATTAAGCATTGTGCGCCAAACTGTTTTGAATTTTTTTAATATATATTAAAAGCTTTGACAAAAAAAGAAATGACAACTTCGATTTTGCCTTTTCAATTTCATCAAAGCGTTCACCAGAAGCCCATCAACAATTTTTTTTGGATTTTTGATACATGATTACTGATCGATTAGTTCTGGTAAACACAGCCATTGTAATTGTTCTTGTATTAAAAATAATTAGATATGTAAGATTCTTATATTTTATGTTCTGATTATGCAACTTCTAAGAAAGTTCCCGATGTCAATAGAAAGTGACAAGTTATTTTTCCCTCCCAGCTCATTGTGGCAACTAAAGAAGCTTCATTCATCTTTCTCTTTTCCATTCAGAATAAATTCGCTTTATTTTATTATAAGTTGTTGCAGTCAGAAGCAAGAATCTTTGACGCTATCAGCATTGACAAATAAATCTGTGAGTTGAGTTAGAGATGGCATGATTCTGTTAGGGTATCTCATTCTGACTTGATTTTCAATGAATTCTATTATCACCAGTAGCGTTGACTTATCTGTATTTTAAATGTCATACTTTTGTTGCTATTGAAAGGTTCTTGTGTCAAAGTGCTCACAAGTATCTTTAAGGCAAACAAAAATAGTTGGCTTCGACTACATTCGCTGTTTGCCACATTGAGCAGCATCAGAGCAATGTGAGGGCATAAAACTTAGTGTACTCGCACCATCTAATACACTTACTATCTGCCTCCTCTGCTCCTTCAACACATAAAAGTTTACAGCCCACGATGCTTTTATGAATCCTTTCATTTTATATTCAACCAAGTGTGGGATGGAAAGGAACCAGGATGAAGATGGGTCTGTGCCACAGAAGAAAAACAAGTTTACCAGAACAAGAGCAAGAAAAGCGAAATGGGAGACAGAAGTGAAAGGGACTGATTGAAAGGAAAAGAAGAACTCAATATTTGCTGACTTGACTGCAATTATGGCAAATATTTTTATGGACTTGATGTCAACACGCTCGAATTGTTAAATACAGATAGAACCAGATACTGAATAGCATCCAGACATAACAGTTTTTATACACTAATTCCATTAAAAATGGGGTAAAAAGCTGCAAATGTGTGTAACAGGCAGAAAATGTTTTTTGACTTAATTATTTTACATTGTTGAATCTTTCAGCAGTAAGTTATTATTTGTGATTGTCAATTCACTATCTCAGAAAACACTAAATTTGTTTGAAATTTGCTGAAATATTTATTTATTTATTTCCCTATCAGTACAATTTGGCGTATTTCCTACAATTAAAAATTTAGTACAGTGAATTTGTATTCCGTATTTTTCATCTCCAGTTACTATTTAGTTGCCATTTTTTATCTCCAGCTAATATTTAGCTGTGATTTTTCACCTCTAGCGTTTACTTAGCTTAGAATTCTCTATTAATTAATTAACATAATAAATCATTTTTTACTGGTAGGGAAATAAATATTTACAGGTGCTGGAATTTAACAATTCACTGAAAGCTGGCTTTTTAAAACATAAGTATCTTAACTCTAAATCAACTAAAATTACAATTGATTCAAAAAGTAGTTGAGGTAAAACCAAAATAAATTTGAATCCAATTAAATGTTTACTGAAATACTTGATTAACTTCATCACAAACAAATATCTGGGTTAATCCAAAAATGACTAATTAGTTGTCGACTAGGTCGCTTACATTCAAACAAATAGACCATTAAAAATTTTAACAATTTCACTTTCACTTAATTTAGAATTAAGTTGCATACTTGGAAAAGTGCTTATTATTAATGAACAAATTTGGCACATTATTATTAATCATATTTGGGAAATTCCAGCCCACGCAAATATAAGGTCAAGCTGGGTTATCCTATTATTGTGGGTTTATTCCGTCTACCGGACTATTTAAGCAACTGAATTCAATGCCAAATTATTCAGTTTAACAGAATAATTCCATCAGAATGAACTGGTTCTCATTGTGTGTCCTGCTAATCGCACTGTTCAGCATTGTGACGGTTCAAGGAATTGAGTATGGAGACTGTAAGATTCTTATAATTATTTTCTATATTCATTTAATTGTAAATTTTACCAATATTAAGCTAACAAATGTTTATAAATGTTTCCTTATAGGTGAAGATGGTTTCAAGGATATAAAGGTGCTCAAATCGGAAGAGTTTGATATGTCAAAATGTGTGGGCTGCGTAAAATATGAATTTATAACTTTCGATATGGTGAGAAAGCCCTGCTAAGCAACCAGGATGAAATTGGAACTGTGCCACATAAACAATTAATGTTGAAATCAAATGTAACACATATTAAGGCACATCAATAAAATTGAATGGGAAATTTAATGATATAAAAGTGAATTAGTAAAATAGATAATTATTAAATAAATTGAAGATTTCTCTAGAATTTACAACTAAAGGGAATTTAGAATTAAATGGACATATTTGGGAAATTATTATTAAATCATAATTGGGAATTGCCTTAATACGGATCATATGTGTATGTTAGGTTCTGGATTAGTTCGAATTTTAATTCGGATTTTTAGTTTGAGACATGTTTTTATATTTCTGCTGAACAATAATATTGGCCCGTTTTTCTGTAAATCGAATTTTTTGTTAAAATCCACAATGAAGTTAGTATTTTTTTTCGTTTCTATTTTATACTTTTGTTGCTGGCTCGTTTGGTTGTGTAAAATTGATGTACATACATTAACATGTGGTGATGCAATAAGATAGAATTTTGCATCAACAATTACATTGGCTGGTGAATTAGCTTCAGGAAAGACGTACTTTATGTACTTCTTTGTTGGCGTATCAAGATTATTTAAATTATTAAATATTCAAACTTATTAGTTAAGGAATTCAAAAGTGGACCAAAAAAATTGAAGTGGCTAAAAAATATGGTATCTCAGCGAAACAGTTTTCATTATTTTATAAAATTGAAAATTAATTATGATATTATTTGAATCTGGAACTATTTCTGGATACAGCAAAAGAACGAAAAACCCAACTTTTGAGAATATTGACAGGTCTTGAACAAACTGGAATCTGATTTTGTTAAAAATAAAAAGAATAGTTGGAAATTTAAAATGTAAATATGAATGAATGAAATTGTAGTTTCTTTTAAAAGACTTAAAAAAAAGAATTCCCTAGCTCGAAGTCTCCATAACTCGAACTTTTTTCTTGGATAATGGTGATTTGAGTTAGGTAAGTTCGACTGTATAAGAATCTTGAGTGGTTTGTTGCCAAAACTATTTTTCAAACAGATTGTAGCACAACTCGTAACTTGTTGAAAGTAAAATACTTTCCACAGGACCAAAGGAGGAAGAAGAAGGTGTTTTAATGTGCTTGATTCATTGTGTGTGTGTGTATTAGTGCAAATACATACGTGGTAAAGTATCTAAGAGCCTGGAAGCGGGGTGTCTTGTAGTCGTGCACTCTCCGCTGTTTTGCCTGCAATTATGGCAAATATTTGTATGGACTTGATGTCAACACGCTCGAATAGTTAAATACAGAAAGAACATATGTATACTGAATAGCATCAAGACATTACAGTATTTATAGATTAACTCCATTTGAGGTGGGATAAAAGGGTATAATGGCTTTGTGCAAATGTGTGTAGCAGGCTTGTGGAAATATCCCTGACATCAAGTGGGATTATCCAAAAACGATCAAGACAAATTAAAGTAATTAAGATTTTTCAAATGATTTAAAATGATTCATCAAAATAAATAAAATTATTTTAAATTTATTCTACTTGCGTAATTGGAAAAAACGCTGAATATAAATAGATAATTTTGGCAATTTTTTATTGCATCATTTTTGGGAATTACCATTCCCCGCACTTATAAGGTTAACTAAGGTTATTGATTAGAATAAATAAATTGTGGGTTTATCCCATTAACGGGTAAGCCCCAATCACAGCTCAAAATTTCTTCTATATAGTTGATGTTAAGGAAAAAAGTATTTAAGCGACTGAATCCGATGTAAAATTATTCAGTTTAACAGAATTCTTCCATCAGAATGAACTGGTTCTCATTGTGTGTCCTGCTAATCGCACTGTTCAGCATTGTGACGGTTCAAGGAATTGAGTATGGAGACTGTAAGATTCTTTAAATTATTTTCTATTAATAATACTAAGCTAACAAACATTTTTGAATATTTCATTCTAGGTGTTAATAACTTCAGAGATATTAAGGTGCTCAAAGCGGAACAGTTTGATATGACCCGATGTAACGGCTGCGAAAATCATTCTTATAGAACATACGATATAGTGAGAACGCCCTGCTAGAATTAATATTGAAGTCAAATATGTTATAACTCATATATTGTATATGAACATCAATAAAATTGAATGAAAAACGTATTTAAATATATAAATCGAAAATTTAATGATAGGAAAATAACATTTTTGGGAAATATAAAGATTTCTTCAGAATTTACAATTAAAGTGAATTTGGAATTTATTGGAAGAATATGCGATATTATTATTAAATCATTATTGGGAATTGTCATTACACGGTTACATATGTGTAGGTTAGATTCTGGATAAGCCCCGGATTTTTAGTTGCAGACAAATTTTTATATTTCTGCTGAGAGTTTAAGGTATTTTAACGACTAAATTATTCATTTAAACAGAATATTTCAATTGGGCTGAAGTGGATTTAAATCAAACAATATGTCAATTAATGTTTATGTACATCTTTATAAAACTGATAGAAGCAATCAATACAATTCTTAAATTCTATCTTAGCTCAACTGTTATTTGACCTTATGCTTATTTCGAGCATTATCAGATATGCCAGATGCTCAATTGAATCTTGAGGTGTTTGTTTTCAAACGTATTTTTCAATATGTTTTTGTTTTAAATTAAATGTTAAAAACTAAAGTATTTCTGGATTTTTTAAAATTAAAGTCTTAATTATCTCCTTGTTAATTAGAAATTGAAGGAATAAGGTTTTTTACTGAATGGAATTGTTGATATGGAAGACGCCAGCTTCTAGTAAATGACCGGATTTCCTATTTGAGTCTATAGACTCAGTTTGAGAGAAATTCCATGGGATCTCTCGGATAGTACGAAGTCCAACATCCAGCATTGTGTTGCCGTTAATTCTCACCTTACTCTTACCTTATACACAAGCCTTTCTCTTGAGTCGTACCTTTTAAAGGCACCGACATGATTCATGTGAAACGGCAAAAGCAAAGTAGTTTCCTTATTTAGAAAAACATAATGAGTAATTTGCATGCTGGTCGCTTTTGTTGCTCACTCGGCTATAAAAAGTTGCATAATGAATTCCATTTTAAATGAAATGCTCTCAACAACAACAAGAAAGTAGAAAAAAAGGCTTACAAATTTCCGCTTGCGGCCAGCAACAAAAAGCAAAAGTTAATTGTTCACATATTTTCAGGACACACATGTCTGCCCCATGTCCCTGCCCCTGCCCCTGCCACACCTCGTCCCCCGAAGCCTTTCAACTACAAACATTTGGGCGGGTGTGAAGGAATGAATGTCTTTCTCTGTGCTCTACGAATTGCGAACAAAAAGCTCTGTGACTTTGCTGTCTGTCAAAAGCAACCACTTTTTAATAACACAGACAGTCTTAATTTTTCACATTTGTTCTTAATGCTTAAGTTTATTTTTTAAATAACCATTTTCTGCATGTTTATGGGCATTTTTAACGCTGACCCGAGTTCATTCTCCTGTTGTTTATTACGCTTTGTCTTTTCTCCTATTCTCCGTTTGAATTCAGGTTAGAGATGGGCATGGGCCGTGCCGTGCCCGTGCCGTGCCTATATAAAAAAAATCCGTGTTGGGCCCCTTATAAAAAATTGCCGTGTTTTACCGTGCCAAAGTCGGTAGGCACGGTAGGCACGGAAGGCCCGGTAGGCACGGAAAGCACGGTACAGATTTTGAATTTAAATATGGTAGTATCGATAAGTTGGCGTTGTTTTATAGCTTGTTTGTCAGCTTGAGCTGTAGGATTCATCGATGTATCACACAATTTGCGAACACTTACAACATCGATAGCACGATTGATGCAATTATAATAAAAAAGATGACGCCACGAAGTGACAAAAATAGAGATGGGCATG
>JBAMBK010001656.1:0-62066 GCA_037043435.1 Drosophila suboccidentalis | reverse complement strand
AATATTAAATAATTTTTAAGCACTTTAAAAGCAGCTTGCATTCGTCATGGTAAATGGGCTCCATTGCCCGGCATGTGTATTCCATTATCTTATTATTTACTCTATATAAGTTATATAAAATTATCATACATAAATATTTATGGAAATTGACAACGTTGTGGTACTTATAGTACTGTATTTTATTATGCATTGGCGTTAGTGTGGTCAGAATAATAATTCATTCCTCCACCTTTTTCTTATTCTTATTCTTCTTCTTCTCATTTCTTAGTGATCTGGCGATGCTCTTCTTCAAATTTCGCTGTGTTCGACGAATGTTCGATTGTTCGATTTTTTTTAGTTTGATTTTGTATTTAAGATGAGGATTGCTGGAAATAAAATTATAAATTGTTATGGACGCGGTCTGCAAGCACCCCCTATACATACACGCGAGTATATTTTGATTATAAGATCGCATTGCATGAAAACCCCATCAATTCTACTATATTTCAATTCATTTCGGGGAATTTTTAAAGTCTAGGCTGCAAATGCTACCATTATGATAATTTTTTAAAAACGAATGTTTGGGATGTTGTCAGTTTTATATTGAGAATATTTGGATATAAAAGATATATTATTTTAATTCATATTTTATTCAATAAAATTATGTGTTTTAGGATTGGGGTAAACAAAATGTGCTAGAAAATTAAGCAAAACGTGATTTATCTAAATCTAAATATTTTCGCTACCAACAATTTTTTTAAAATCATTTAATTAGTAAAAAGATTCTATATTGTACAAAAATTACCAACTAAAATACATTTTTGAAATATATGAAAACGGGGAAAAATTACGTAAACTTTGCCGTGAAAAGTCGGTATTACGTAGACTGCACATGGGCATATTCGAAAACTAATAATATGAACGAATGTGCATTATAAACATCTTTATTTTGAATAAAATAATGCTTTTGTTTTAAAAGAATATTTCAAATACTGTAGAATCAATGAACAAGGATATAAAATATGAGCAAGCAAAATTTCAACCAAATAGAAAAAAAAATTTTTTTTTTTTTTTTTTTCTGATTTTTGACATTTTGTTGGCGACCGTGGATCCAGTCCCAAACCGATTGGGATTACACTTAAAGTAACCGCACAAATATCATCAGGAATATTCCTTATTCTAAGTTAAATTTATTATTCAGTTGGGCCGAATCCCGGCGGTACTGCAATACCGGGCCAACCCGTGACAGAGGTGGAGCAAGCCCCTAGCACTCCGTCTATTTCCAAAAATCAGTTTAACATTTGTTGTTCCCCAATGGGGAAACTATCAGATGTTAAGCTGATAAGAACAGATACTACACTTTGATCTTAGCCATAAGGCCGAGAAGCGATAACTTTGAACAGAAAACAAGCAACACTCCATTAGTATATAACCAGAACTAGTTGAGAATTTGAGGGTGACAACATGAAAAATTAAACAGTGTTGCGATACACGACATAACATACCCAGTGTTGACAGACGACTCATACAAGTTATCGCAACATATCGATATTTGAAACTTCGCATTATTAAACGAATAGAATAAAATAATAATAATAATAAAAAAAACCAAATAACAGTGGTGGAGGGGGGCTGGTTTGTGGGTATGGAGACATACAAATAGGTTGTTATAAATTAATTTGAGCATGGTATGTATGCATACATATATGAAAATCAAAATATTGATATTTTGTTAATCAAAACACCCCTCCACAACCCCGATCCCATAAGCACATAAATTAATTGTCGAAAGTGTGAAAACACTTCGCATTATGAACAAATTGATGGTTGAAAAAAATAAAAAAAACATTAAAAAAATAAAGTTCACAAATGTAGATTATCGCAAAAAAATATGTATCGATATATTTGTTATCAACTACCCCAAAATAAAGTCGCGGCGTGCGAAAAACGTTTAGTTTTTTTTTTTAACCAACTTTGCAGGCGTTTTAAAACATGAGAAAATGGCAAAGAATAAATCAACGGTGTACTTAGGCTACGAGGATGAAGAAATTACAGCCAAACAGGCTGCATTTCTCAATAGTTGCACCAACAAAATAGGTGGCACTCCAGTAAGTAAAAGGGAACAGCAAAAAAAAAGTCGCTTGTGTTCGTGATTTTTGGTTAACAGGGACAGTGACCGTCAATATGTATATACAAATATTCCTATATAATTAATTTAAAAATATAAAAATGATTTGTATTTATTTAAAGCATAAATTTGGCTTCTATTTTATTATTTATTATATATTGTGGATTAAAGTCCTTGTTAACTGTCACATATATGCAAATATTGCTCAACACTAACGCACGCATAGGAACGTTTGTATGTGTGCGTGTGCGACTCTCAGAGACACGAGACACCACTATATGTATAATTAAAATTGATTTTTTACCAATAGAATTGGCCGAGACATGAAGTAACCGTGCCCGTCTGCCCCCTATGCGGCATGATTCGTCCTTTAATCGTGCAGATGTATGCGCCCCTGGATCGTTCCCAGTTCCATCGGAATCTCTATGTGTTTGCCTGTGTGAGTCCTGCGTGCTCGCCAAACCAGAAGAGTTGGGTCTGTGTGCGCACCCAGCATCTGGACAACCAGTTTGATGTCATCAGCGAGCAGTCGCCCAAGTTGAGCAGCAAGCAGACCAAGAAGAAGAACAAGTCGAGTGCCGCACAAAAGGTGAATTGGTGCAGTGGAGCCGACGATTGGGGCTGGGGGGAACCAGAGATAGTGGCTGAGATTGAGGCCATGGATCTGACCGCCGATGATGAGCAGAACGAGCGCAATGGCAATTTGAGGACTGAGGAAGAGTTTCCCGATGTGGGAAAGCTGGGAGATGATGACGATGATGATGAGAGTACCTCGGTGGAAAATGATTTGGTCTGTGGATTTGGTCAAATCGACATGAACTCGCCGGACAAGGCTGGCGAAGATCCGAACGCGAATTGTGCAGCTGCTGTCGTGGCCACAGCAAGTGGTGATGGAGCAGGAGGAGCTGGAGCAACTGCAATTATTTGTGCCGAGATCGAAGGTAGAGTTAATCAAGTCATCACTAGCAATATTTATCATTATTTATGTGTAATTAAATCAACCGCAGGACCCGAGACAGATGTTGTTCTAGTCGATACACCCAAGAAACCGGAGCGAGATCTAATTGCGCTGCTGAAGCATACCTCATTGCCAGCTACATTGGGACCGCTCTCCCAGATCAAGGATCTCACACTCAAGTCGCTTTACATCGCCGTGGACATGGAGACCAATGCGAAGCAGGAGGAGTATGAAAACTATGGTGGCTTGCTCTCAATGGATCACATTCGTGATCTTTATCAGGAGTACAAGCTGCAGGATGAGAACCCGGCGCGTTCGCCAGTTGCATCCGCTGCAGCTGCCGGCGGCATTGAAGCATGTGATGAACAGCAGGAGGCATATGAGAAGGCGCTGCCCGCCCATGGTGATGTGGTGTTCCATAACTTTATCACAACCATACAGCAAAATCCAGGCCAGCTATTGAGGTAACAAGTGGACTTAAACTATAGTCCTATCTATCTAAATATTTATAATTTTTCAGATACTCTAGAGATGCGCATCCGCTGCTGGTGGCACCGTTGAATGAGCCGCTGCCCAAGTGTCAGAACTGCAAGGGGGAAACAATCTGTGAGGTGCAATTGTTGCCCACGTTGATCCCCAAGCTAAGGTTTCAGCAAAACTCCTGCAATGCGCCAATTGAATACGGCAATGTTTTAGTCTTTACTTGTTTAAAGAGCTGCTGGGATACGCCCGATCAGATGCGCTATGAGCACGTTATTGTCCAGTCCGAAACATAGATACCAGACGAATATACATATATGTATATAGATATACTTGTATGCATACAATTCAATCGCAATTTTGCATTAACTTAGAAAATGAAAAGCTAAGCTTTCTCACTTTGTCCTAGGATGATTTTATGCTCTAGTTGTTAAGAACGTTGTACGCTTTTAGACAGCAAATGCCAATTGAATGATGCATAGTTGCTAAAGACTCGTTATTTCCATTCACATATTTAACAAAAACAATAACAGAAAACTTTTAATTAGAGAAACGCTATGAAATTTGTTTTATTCAAATGAAAGGATCTAAGAGTATGAATTTGAGGATTAAGGAACAGGGATTGTGCATAAGTTTTAGACAAATGTATTTTCTTTATTTTGTATAAGAAAAATCATTGTTTTAGTTAAATTAATTTAAAAATTTTAAAATGTCAAATTTTTTTTTTTATTTTGACTTTATTATTATTACCTAAAAATTATATTTTTTATTATAGTACAAATTTCAAATAACCATTCAATGTATTATTCTTAAATCCATTTTCTGATTTTTTTAAAAGAAAAATCATAATTTTATATTATTTAATTTAAATTTTAATTAAAATATTGAAATGTTATATTGTCAGTTTTTATTACTTTGTTTTAACAACTTTATTATTTTTACATAAAAAGATTGTATATTTTATTATGGTACAAATTATTTAAATTTAAAAATTAACCATTATTTTCCAAAAATTGTTTCATATGTTTATTCAGATCAAAAAATAATTATTTTTTTGATAACAATCAACAAAAATTTTAATTAAAAATTATTATTAGTATGATCATAATTTTAGTTAATTTAATTTGGTATTTTAACTAAAAATATGAATTATTACATTGCCAGTTTTATTTTATTTTAACAAATTTATTATTATCTAAGAAAATTATATTTTTTATTATATTAAAAATTTAAAATAACCATTTAATGTAAATACCAAAATATTTTAAATAGATTTTGTTTATATTCATTTAAATTCAAAATATTTAAAAGTAAACATTTTCAATTTGATTTTATTTAGCTTAAATTCAAATTTTACAATTGTTTCACATGTTTGATCAAAAAATAATTATTTTTTGGATAACAATCAACAAATAATTTCTATTTAAAAATTACAATTAGTATGATCCCGGACTTTAGGTCAATGGCGCATCCGCATCCAGATGATAGCTCTTCACTGGCGAGAACCACAACGGCGGATACTTGGCGACCGTCAGATCGAACTCCGAGCTGGTCTCGATCTTGTTGCGCCTCTGCACCAACGTGTACTTGGTCCAGGCCAATTGGGCGAATTGCCTTTTGGGCGTGTTCATGATCCGCAGCTCGATCACATATTGCGAGTTGTTGGCCTCCTCATCGCCAGGCATATTGCTGCCACGTCGCTGTCGCTGCAGCGTTGGCCTCTGTGACTGTGATCTCTGCAGGATTAGGGTAACAATGTTGCCAAACAGTCGATAGCGACCACGCAGCACATCTGGGCGACTAGTGTAAAGCTGTTTCAGCTTGTTAACTCCCTGAGCCGGCTCATCGGCACTGGTCATCATCAGCACCTTGCCATCGGGCAGAAAGCGAATATAGCGATAGTATTCAACTAGCTGCAGCGGGCGATAGAATTGATCTTGGAAACTGTTCTCGCCCATACGCAAATAGGTGGTTTTGCTGATGTAACAGCCGCTGAAGAGCACTCGCTCCCGCCGTATGAACATGTCACGCCAGCTGCTGTAGCTCAAGCCCTCTTCCATGCCGTCCAAAGTGCCCACATTGTGGCCCCATACCCTGAAACAAGAGGCAAGAGAGGGATATTATTATAGGCTTTTTTAAGAAAATGTTTAAATGTTTGTTTAATTTCTGATATACCATTTTGTGACGACCGTCCGCAGTGATTTTTTAGGTTTTCTTAATTTATATTCTTAGTTGTGATTTCCCCCCTTCTCTACTCACTTTACGCAGGCCAAACGCCACAGTTCCTCGTCACGTCCATAAATGTAGCAGCCCTTGCAGACGGCCGCAAACTGTTCCAGGGACACCATGTCCAGCTGGGCTGACACGACCCAGCGCAGGATGTTCATCATGATTTCGGGCGGCAGCTCGGAAATGTGCGTGTTGTGACCTGTTGTTATGACACTGTTATCGCGACTGTTGATTAACATCTTGCCCGCGTAGATCTCCTCGCAGCACAGATCCCGTTGGAACTTTTCGTATAAGCCATCAATTAACTGAATATCCTCCTTGGCATCCGATGTGGACAGATCCAGTTGCTTGTTAAAATCGTTGGGTAAATTGTGGTACTTTTTGTTGGCATCGTAGTTGAGCTTTTGCTGCTCGTAAAACTTAAATTCTATATCAGGTACAATCTGTGTGGCTTTGCGATAGAATGCAAGTGCGTCGTACACTTTGCCCCGTTGCTCCAGATCAACGGCGGTGCGATAGAAACTCTCGGCCCTGGCCTGTGCCTCAATGTCATGCAAGCCCGGCGTCTGCTCCACATCATCATCTCGCTGCACTGATTCAGTTTGAACCTGCAGTTCACGCTGCCAGTTCACACGGAACTCGTCGAGCGCATTGTTTTTGTTATCAGCTGAGGCGTCCGTGTCTTCCATAATCACACTTGTACGTGACAATGGGAATAATGCAAATGTCAGCTGAAATGTAATAATGACAGGCTTACTTGTTGCCAATTAACTATTATCTTGGCTGACGCAATTTCTAACCTGCAATTGGGGATTAATTGGTTGTCTAGTAAATCGCTCGCTCTAGCCCTGGTTCCTGATCCGTGGACACTATAATAAATGGACGTGCAAATTGTTGATAACGGCCGCCCGCTTCTCTACCCATGGACTTAAAAGCTGTTTCACGTTGCATGGGCAATTTATCAGGCTACTTGGATTTATTTGGCTTAAGAGTATTTCTAACACAGCTGCACAATTTTAGAATTTTTTTTCTGCGCAATGTTTTTATATTTGCACTAGTATTGTAATGGCGGTTTACAGCACTGTAAAAGGCTATCGATATGCCTGAGCGCTATCGATACTTTAGCCTGCGTCTTACAACACTCAAAAGTACATAAATCGATAAGCCGCGTTGCAGCTACAATCGGCCGGCAGACTTGTTATTTATTTTGATTGTTTAGCAATTTTGTTAATAATATTGCAATAATTGTTGCTGGGAGGTTATAATAATGTCAGCAGACTACGCGCACTTGTGCTCGGCGATACTGGAGCAGTGCTTTGGCAAGGTGGTTCAGTCGGTGGCGGATTGTTTGTTTTCGGCCACCACGCGCACATTGTCGCAAATCGCGAGCAGCACGAACTTTCCGCGCAAGGAAGTGGGACTCGCGCTGGCGGTGCTGATTAAGTTTCGGCTGGTCAGCTTTGAGCCATCCAAGAGCAACTCCTATCTGCCCGAATACTCGCTGAGAAGGGAAGATGTGATTTGTCTGCTTCGCTACTCGCGGTGAGTATCAAATGTGTGTCAAATGAATTCTAATCAGAGATATAAATACGTGCATATCTCCCTTTCAGCTATATACACCTCGTGCAGACCAAGTATGGAAATGTGGGTGCATCCATAGCAGAGGAGCTGCTCAACTCTGGATCGGAGACAGCAACAGGTGTGCTGCTCAAATGCCTCAACGACAATGAAAACAAGGCGGAAAGTGCCGAATCCTATCGAAATACATTCATTCAAATGATTTCGGATCATTATATCATCAAGACACCTGAGTTGATAACTGGCGAGGAGCAGGACGAGCTGGTGCCCAAGTTCCTAAAGAATGAGTGTGATTTCTTCATGCATCCCATCATTGATCTGCAGTTGTTGGCCAAAATACGCAACGGGGAGGCCACATTGGCAAATGCACCCGATGGCAACATGGTGTGGAACCTTAACTATGACCGATTCCATCAGGAGTTCCGGGATGACCTCATGAAGCTGGCCATCGAGCGAAAACTGGGTGATAATGCCGCCGAGTGCTTTCGATTCATACTAAACATCATGTACAATACAACAGATCCCTGGCAACGAGTGAGATTTCCATTTAAATAGCTTTCAACATTTGAAATTTGTTAATTTTGAAATTCTTACCGATGCAGAAAGCCTCCAATCAAGTGACCTTCGTGGAGATAAAGCAGGCAATTGAGCGCAAATCAAACAATCTGGACCTAATGAAGCATCTGGATCAATACATCAGCTTGATAAGTAGGAATGCCCTCAATATCGATAATCTTAAATAACTAGTTCTAATCTATTACAGCGGATGATTCGCTGGGCTTCCTGCGCCGAGTGGGCGACATGGGTGGTGGTCAGTACATCGTGGACTTTGAGCGTTCATTTGAATCCCTGGCCTTTGCCTGCGTAGAGTCCGTGATCACTGAACGCTTTGGCTCAAAGGCAGCGCGTATATTTCGTGTGATACGCTTCAAGAAGTACATTGAACAAGAGGATCTACAAAAGGAGGCAATGATACCGGCCAAGGAGGCCAAGTCTCTGGCCTACAATCTGTTCCAAGAGCAGTTTATACATGTGAAATGTATTAAGAAACCCGGAGGCGGAGGAAGTGGACCGGCCAAGGCGTTTTATCTATTTCAAATCAAAGAAAAGGATGTAAGAGTATATATTTTAATTATGAATTGATTGTTATGTTAATGATTCTCCCTGTTAAGACGGTGAGAATGTTGCTGGACATTTGCTTCAAGGCGCTTTACAATATTATAAGACGCTCGAATTTTGAGAAAAGTGAGCACAAGGGACTCATTGAGAAATCCCAGAGACTCGACAGCATTGTGGAAGCCATGAAGGAGCGGGGCGAAGCGGAGGACTATATCGCAGAGGTAATTACACTATGCATGTTTATTGTTAAACCTATTGATTGCTTTTTATACTTTGCAGATTGCTGAAACATTTACGCCGCCCGAATGTGAAATTCTCAACAAGGTCAAGCATCGCATTAAAACCTTATCAAAGGCTGAACTCACTCTGGACGACACGATCTTTCTTTTGCAAATGTATCAACATCATTGCACGACGCTGCCAACGGGCATACAAAAGTTTAAATAAAATTTGTTATTCCTTGAATTTTGTGATTTTTAATGCACGTTAATCATTTTAGTGAAGACACATTTGGTACACATTTAGTACAAAGATCGAATTGAGATTTTAGTGTGGACACATTTCGTACTAAAAGTACCTGTAACCTGTATTTTACTTTTTACGTTATTCCTTCGTCTTTTAGATCAAGTCAAGTATTTTTATCACTGCACTTTAGCCTTTTTTTATTTAGTCTTTAATCATATTCTTAGTAATAAGCTATGTTCAAATTACCTGTAGCACTTTTTCTATTTATTTTCGAGCGCATTTACCTTGGACACATTTAGTACCTGCTCTGGATCTAAATGTATCTGGAACCTGTATTTAAATTGTTTACGTTATTCCTTTGCTTTTTAGATCTCGTCGCTTGTCTATTTCATAGCATTTTGCTTTTGTTCGAACACATGCAAGTCATATTACTTAGCTTTTGCTTACACTCGTTGCCTGGCTTATTTAATTTGGTAAAGTCTGGCAGCCACGCAACTACAGCGAGATGTGGCAGCTCTCAATCTAAATTTGAATTTAAATTTGAATATGAAAATAATTTTAATTAAAATACTCGTTTAACAGCAATGGCTGACAAATTCTTGCCATGTGTTACAGAATTTATTTATTTGTTTTATTAACTTATTTATTATATTTTTATTTTATTTGTTCTCTATCAAAAACAAACTTAGTTGTTTTTGTTTTTATATTTTATTGTTATTGGATTTTTTACATTTGTTTACTTTTACATTTTCCATCGTACATACAAAAATGAAGAACCAATTTCTTCGGATTTGTCAGCTTGTTAACAAGCATTTGATTTACTTCTTTTTTTATTCACATATGACATCTGACCTCCCCCCAACCCCACCGAGCATTAATCGCCCCTTTTTTGATATGGGTAACGGCATCAGTCGAGGGCAGTTTAACGAAAATTGTGCTGCCTGAAACTGGCAAGAAACAGCAATAAAAGCGTAAATTAATTAACAATATCGTATTTCCATATGTGTTTCCAAGTACAACAAGTCAAAGTCAAGACTCTGACCCCCTTCTTAACCCTCCCCTCGCCGCCCCTTCTCTGCCTCTGCCATCTCTTTCCCTTTTATCGCGCCTTGAAAAAGTGTTACGCCCACTCACCCACACACACACGCACACCCTATGTTTATTTGCATAAGTAGCTCAGCATTTGGACGCGTATCGCACAAGGAGGCGTGAGGAGCCCAGTGAGCGTGGCGGGTGTGGGGAGAAACACGCATTAATACATGTGTGTGTACAAATTAGGGGCAACACACACACAAACACACACTCACCCAAAAAAAAGGGAATTTCTTTTGCGGACAGACGACGGACGGCACTCAACTGGTTGAATGATGTCCTTCATAATGACGGAGCAGGACAGAGCCTTAAATAAACACGGCACTGCACAGTGGTCATGTTGGTCACCTTTTTGGTCGGATTAATAGAATATAATTGTTAAAAAAATTACGTTATTTTTAAGATTAATTAATAATATTTAATTATTTTTAAGAACAATACAAAATTTCTAATTTAAAAATAAAAATTTAAATTAAAAACAAAACTACAGTTGAACTTCCATAACTCGAACTTCTATAACTCGAATTTCTCTCTAACTCGAGCTAAATGAGTGGCAGTAAAATTAATTTTCTTTGGATAATGGTGATTCATGCTAGGAAAGTTCGACTGTGTTTAAAAAAAATTTTTTTTATCTACTTTACTGAAAAATTTTTTTTTTAAATTTTTAAAATTTTTGTATTAAAAATTAAAAAAAAATCATTAGTAATTAATTAATTACACTTCCAATATGATTATTCGCTTTTCCTCTTTTTAACAAATTAAATAACCTTTTTCTTGCAATATTTTTAATTTTTATATATGTATGTATAATTAATTTTATTCTGAATCGGAGATTTGAAGTTTTCCTATATTTTCATTCAAGGGATTGTTATAACATCGGAAATTCTTGATATTGAAGCTATAACAGATGACTGATAAAATTAAAAATTTATGGATGAGTCTTTTTAAAGCCCCATTCAGACGAGCACTTTTTCACCGACACTTTTTGCCATAAGTATTTTGTCAAAAAGCTGTCCGTGTCGCGTAACCATACAAAATTTCAAAGCGTCGGTAAAAAACCGACGCTCACCGATGGAAATAGAACACGTTCTATTCCATCGGTGAGCGATGGTGAGCGACACGGACGGTTTTGTGACAAAAAGTGTCGGTGAAAAAGTGCTCGTCTGAATGGGGCTTCAATGAACTTTGAATATGATAAATAATTTGGTCATTTTTAAAAAAATAAAATGAATCCAAGCTGATTTGAGTAAGTTGACCACTGTGCAAATGAACCAAAGTCTCAGTCTTGAAGCCTCAACATCTCATACATACATATATCCTCCTCCTCCTCCTTGTCATCCTTCTCCGCCTCCTGCATATATCCTAAAACAGGACATACACATATTTAAATGTTCGCTGTAAGCGGAAATATTTGTGTTTTTCCTGCCGACAGTTTTATCATTTTATCATTTTATCATTCGGGCCCAAAAGGCAGAAAGTCAAATCATATGTCATCTTCAACGTATTTATTTCTTTGGGAGTTTATTTTGCAATGCGGACGCGACAGGTGGACAGATTGATGCCCTTGGATGCCGGACTCGGATGCGGATTCGGATTCGGGTGTAGCATTAACATTATTAACAATCTTGGCAGTGGATATTGCGGTCTGGATTGGATTTTATGTTAATCACGGCCAACGCAGGCAGCGAAGTTTGACAAATTGCCTCAAACTGATTTATGTGTTTGGATATGTGTGGAGCATTAAGGGGGTTGGTTTTTGGAGGGGTTGACGGGGTTAAGGTGGTTGGGGGATTGACTTAACCTTTTGGCGATAAGGCTGTTGGCAATTAGGCGTGGTTGCTTTTCCCCTTGCTCGAGACACTTTTTGGCACGTACAAACGTGTTGCAACCTAATTAAAATTAAAATTACAAACAACAGCAACAACAACAATAACAAAATAGGGGTTCAAGTCCTTGACACGAACTGAGGCACGTTGCATGCAACGAAACGCGCCTCATGCACAAAGTCAAATTCGTGGCAGCCCAAAGCCAAAATGCCACTCAAAATCCATTTGATGCACGAGCGTTGCAAGATATGGGGGTCGAGAGATGCTGCCTCATGCCTCATGCCGCATGCTGCGACAGTCAGTGTTGACTGGTGATGTAAATTAAAACTCTGAATTAGGTCTAAAATTTAACAAATGCATATTTTAATGCAGAATGAAATTAGAGCTCAAATAATGAAATTATTGACAAAACGCAAGGAAATCGGTTAAGTTTTGAACAAGTTTTGGACAGTGCTGGAAAAGAATTACACTCCTGACTGAAAATTTCGATGCAGAATCAAATTAGAGCTCAAAATATGATTAAAATGAGATTCCGCAAGGTAATCGGTTAAGTTTTAAGAAAATTATGAAAGTTTGAAGGTTTCAAAAACCTTTTCAAGTGAATAAAATTTTGAATCAAATAAGAGGTCAAACAATGATAATATTGACATGAATATCGGTTAAGATTTGACAAAGTTTTCGCAACTTAAAGTTCATTGAGTTAGTATCGAAAAAGTGGAGAGTGTTGGAAAGGAATTAAATTTTCTGATTAAATAAAAGGATGATGCGGAATCAAATTAGAGGCCAAAATATTATTAAAATGAGATTCCGCAATAGCACGATATCGGTTAAGTTTTAAGAAAGTTATGATTTTTTAAATTTAAAAAAAAAAGGTTAAGGAAAAGTGGAAAAGTGGACAGTGCTGTAAAGAAATTAAATTTCTTAAAGTGAATAAAACTTTGAAGCAGATCAGAAAAGACATTCCATAATGATAATATTGACATTCCGCCAGGAAGTCGGTTAAGTTTTGATCAAGTTATGGCAGTTGGAAGCTTTTGAAAATCGTTCAAGTAGTTGGTTGTATGAAAAAAGTGGACAGTGTTGGAAAGAAACTAAATTTTTCATATTTTTTTAAAATAATACTTTTTTGAGTCGACTCTAAACAAATAAATTTAGTGATTTTATTAAGTATAAAATTTTATACTTTTCTTAAATTTTCTAGCTTTTTCTATTACAAAAAATAGCCAAATCTAGCTATAAATTGTCTAAAATGGCAACAATGTGCTGCACATTGAATGCTAAATGGTGGTTGCAGAGTGTCTCTCTCTCTCCCCCTCTTTCTCTCTCTCTCCCTCACACTCTCGCACTCCCTCTCACTCACACTAGCTGCATTCTGCGGGTGCCTTTTGCCTTAATGCGGTTTTCACAGTCAAATTGCCTGATAGAGAGAGGGGCTGTGCCAGCATTTGCAGGATTATTGCACACATTCGACATAGTCTCGACATAGTCATCGAGTTGCAAAGAGTTTATAGAGTTATAGATACATCGGGAGATGTAACATCTCAATGGGAAGTACTATACTACAAGCACTTTTCTGTCTAGACTCTAGAGCTTATCTACATGCTCTCCATATCTATATCGCATATACCTTTCAATCTATCATCTGCAAATTGGTTTCTTGGGTTAGCTGACATTGTTGTCGTTGTCGTTGCTCTCTGACACCCGCATCACCTTCAACTCCCCTCCCCTCCTTCTTCTTTTCGCTCCTCTTCTCCTCCCTCACATTGTAGTTAGATGCTTTCCCACTCCCACGATTACAATCAATATAAATCACATTTACCCAAAGCGAAAATGTTTTCTACTTCAGTGGAGATGCCAAAGAAAAAAAATCAACAAAAATTCATATGCAACAGGGGAATTCACCGCTCTCGAATACCCTGTGTGCAAATTCGGTTGGCAGTCGAAAAAGTTTTCGTTTTATAGAGCAAAAGTCACGCTGCCTAATTAACGCATTACAAGCGTATTTACTAATTACTGCAATTATTTTTAAGTTAATCAGAGTTTATATGGGGTATCTATTAGTCGAGAAGTCTTTGCTAGTTTACATTGTACTTTTAAATAAACAGATAGAAGCATAGTTCTTTTCAGCTTTTAGCCACTACATACAGGGTAGCCTTCAATCTATCAGTCTATTTTTAGCTGCTTACTTACTTTTAATATGAGAACGGTATCCGTAAAAAAAGAAATATAACATATCCCACTCTCCACTACTTTCATTCATATTTTACAGGGTATATTTTAGTCAAACAGTCTGCTTTAACCGTGTTTACTTTGTTTATACACATAGGCTACATATTACAATCTTTAGTTACATGGAGCCGCATAGCTACCCGGTTATAGCTTAATTTTACTGCTTACAGGGTATTTTTAAGTTGAGCAGTCTCTATAAATAGCTTCATTACTTTCGTTTGATACGCAAATTTTAAGTTATAAGTTCAAAGAGTTGCATAATTGCTTGTTTATAGCTTTCATTTACTGTTTTACAGGGTATCTTTAGGTTGAGCACTCTCTAATAGTTTGTTTATTATGATTTTATTTGCAAACATTGAAGCTAAAGCTGAATGTTTGATTTATGGCATGGTAATGGCTTGTTTCAACTATTTACAGGGTATCTGTTAGTCGTGCAGTTTTTTCTTTATGCATTTTCAGTTTGTTTAATTGTGTATATCTAAAACTATAATGATAAATAGTGTTTGGTTATAGTTGCCACTTTTGCTATTTACAGGGTATCTACAAGCTGAGCACCCTCTCTATTGCCAACTTACCACAACCAATAACTGGAGATAGACGCGACGACTGCCAGAGTTTTCAGCCTCCAGCTCGCTTCCTGTCTCTTGGCCATCCTCTTGGTCCTGTTGGCCCCGTTGGCAGCTGGTTTTGGCCTTCTAGCGTGGCACGTCTATTTTTTTCCATTTGGCCAAAAAAACAGGGAGGGGGTTGGGGGCTAGAACAGAGGTTGTTGGGCTGGCAAATATGCAACAAATTCTTATTCAAAACACGCACGCAAATTTCTCCAATTCGCATGCATAGGAAACTCGTTGGCGAACTGTAAACGGGGACTGTAAAGAGGTGGGGAAGGGGAAAGGGAGAGGGGGAGGGGAGGAGGCCTTGAAACTGAAACCATTGCTAAGTGTAATAGAATGAGGATCGGAAAATGTATTGTACAACAACAAAGGATGGCATAATAATAAAAAATTTAAGATGTGTAAAAAACATAAAAAGACGAAAATTCATTTGCGCCAAATTTTGTGGATTTCACCTTAATCTTTGTATCCCTTCACTTCCCCCTTTTATCCCCCTTGATAACAATGTATGCGAAAATCGATGTATAACCCGGGAATCGAGTGGGGGGGGGGGGGGTTGGAGTTTCCTTCTTGGGCAGAAGGGTTTTAACCAAAAAGTTGTTTGGCTTTTTATAGGTTTGCGGTGAATGAGCCACGTTTTAAACTCTTATTTGTAAAAGTCAAAAGCCTATATGTATGTATGTATATGTGTATACGTGTGTGTGTGTGTGTGTGTGTAAGTGTGGATGTGTAGTTGTGTGGGTGGGCCATAGTCAGAGCTATTTAAGTTGCCTTTCCCAGTCTCAAGTACAGTCGGTACATAGATCTATTAAATCATGTACGGTCCGTAATAAGGAAGCCGCATCTCTCAAATGAATCTCACACATACACACACACACACACACGTACTCGTACACTCAGAGAAAATGATAGCTCATACGAAATAAAAATAATCTTAGATTAAAATTTAAAGTATCCCAAAAAAAAGAATGCAATAATTTTGAAATTATATTGGGAAATGAATTTGAAACAAAAGTTCGAAAAAATTTATTTTATTAATCTTAAAAAAATATGGTATTGTTACATTTTTAAAGAAGATGAACAAATTATTTATTTGCATAAACTACATAGATAATTCGAGCTTAATCCTAAACGAAATTTTGAAATTTTATTGCAGAGGAAAAAAGCAAAAATCTAATTCAAATATATTTTATTCAAGTTCTAAATGTTTTTCTCCCAAATATTAATTTCTTATAAAAATATTCATATATTTGTTTCAAAATTTTTTATTTCCTAATTTTGGGTTTCCTAATTTTTAAATCCCAAAAAGATTCTAGATTTACTTTCCTGATATTTCTTCAAGTTCTAAATTTTTACTCCCAAATTTAAGTTTCTTACAACAATATTCATATTTCTGTTCCCAAATTTTTTATTTCCTAATTTTTAAATCCCAAGAAGATTCTAGATTTACTTGTCTGATATTTGTTTAATAATTTGGATATTCTTAGAATTATTTGTTGAAATTATTTTTAGCAAATCTATGTTTCACTTCATAAGTAGTTATCGTATGTAAGACGCTTCTTTCTCTGAGTGTACTCGTATTCGTCGTATTCACATTCAACATTCACACTAGAGACTGGAGACTGGAAATTAATGCCGGTTGCGACGATCCGTCAGTGATTCCTCGACTTATTTACTTGGCAATTGAATTAATTGAAATTCTTCGCTCAACTAAGTAAAATACATGTCCAGATCTGTCATAAGTTTAGTTCTTTTCTAGAATACGTACTCGCATTCACATGCACTCACTTGTATTCACTTGCATGTAAATGTAAGGCAGTTATTCATACATACATATATACATATATCTGTTTTATAGTAGGTACTTGTACCCTATTCACATTGTCCTCTCATTTAGTGCCTCATTTAGCACATGATGGTTCTAAGAATATTAATGTAATTGGTTTAAATATTTTCAATCGAACAACATTTGAATTCTTTATTAAGCTCGACTTACAGTTACTCTGTACAGAAATTAATAAATTACATATGTCTTCTTTTTTGTCACTAAATTGCAAAAAATTTTAATATATTTTAAATGAGAAAATTTTTCCCTTTTAAATAGTAGGTTCGAAAATCAAATTAAAGAAATTATACTATGTCAATATTTATTTATGAGTAGAGCATATATAGGGGATAAGATATTTCGTATAAATTAAAGCAAAGACCGTAACGATTATAATTTTTAAAATATAAATTATTAAATAAAAGTTATTATTTGATTTTTATAAAAAAAGTTTCAAGAAAATTCGTATTTTTCGAAGTAAATAATAAAATTACAAATTAACATCTTAACTTCAATTTGAATTAAAAAAAAAATAATTTAACTCTTATTTTTCATCTATATAATAAAAATTGAAAAATAACTTTAATATTTAATTTTTGTAATACAAATTGAGATAGAACATTTTTACTATGATTTATAATTAAAAATCTTAAATAAAAGTTTATTCAGTTTCTCATAACTCTTATTTGCGATTCCTGCTTTGAAGAGATATTTAAACTTTTAAATAACTTACAAAAAAAAATACATTTTCTATATAGATAATTTTTAAAGCATAAGAATTTTTCTGGTTACTTATGATATAGTTTAAGTGACATTTTGCATTTGATAGAGAGTTTTTTTGTGAGCTCAATGCATTTACTTCGTGAATATTATATTCTTGAAATTAGTTTAAATAAATTTCAATATTAAATTGGTAAAATTACAGTGTCAAGTATTTCTAAAGATGTACAGATAGATGTAAAGATACTTACAGCAGAAACCAACAGTCCAAGCGCGGAAGTGACCAATTCAAGATGTAATTGAAGTAAATTTAATTGAATTTGATTTTACATTATTTTTGGTCTATTTAAGTAAGTGAGTGTATTCATTCAACTTTGGGTGTCCACGACTGACCCTCATCGGGGCAGAGTGAGAGGAGAATTGCATTAGATGCGAGTAGATTGAATGCAACCTCGAGTCAGCTTCGATTCTATGGGGGATTTCTCGAAACTGGGACCAGCCTAATCCGAGAGTGTGTTACGAGTGCACAATTTGAAACTGTGATGATGATTTAGGATTGAACCAAATTGTAACAATCTGCATTGAGATAAAATCATAATAGTCTCAAACAAAAGTGGAAAGTGGAAAACTGCGAGTATAAAATATATATGTGTGCATAAAATGCGGGACATTTGGCAGGGGCTTAGTTCATAATCAACTGCGGGGTCTCTCAACTGAGAAACCGAGAACTGAGAGCTGAGAATTCAGAATTGAGACTGTCACTGGGCTGTGTTCGGGGTCGGGATCGGGATCGGAGATCTGTGGGCGGGGCAGGGTTTTGGGCTGGGTGAGTTCTCTTTGAATTGAAGTTGATGTACATCATCACAGAAATACATACAGACACAGGCATGTACTTATTCCATATGTGTATGTGTGTGTGCATGAGGGCGGCGTGTCGGACACTCACACACACTCACACACACACACAGAGACGAATCGAGACTCGGTAATGAATTGATGGTTATTTTCAAAAATCCAATGACTGTCCGAGCGATCGCTGCACAAATCAGTTGAAGAATCGCACTCGAGCGACAATGTTGTCAGTTCTCAGTTCTCTGTTCTCTGTTCTCGGTCTCGTATGTGTCTTACAATTATTATATATAGTCCGACAACGGACTCCGAAACGGGCAACGAGTCGTACTTAAATCACACTATATTTAAATACAAATAAAAATAGACTTGTAATAATTGTTTTAAATCATAATAATATTCAAGCATAAAACTCTCTCTGCTGTACATAATCATGTACTTATATAGAGACAGACAGAGAGAGTGAGAGAGATGAAGAGCGATTTATGTAGAATTTATAAAAGTGTATAGTATATTTTATTTGAGACTGTGACTACTGGTCAATATTCCGTGCGGGGTTAAGACCCCTCGAAAGACCGCGCGATAATCATAATCGGCAAATGTTCGAGTTCTCGTTCGAGTTCTCGTTCTCGTTCTCCTCGTTGTCGTCGACAGCTTGGGAAGTCTCCCCGTTACCCTCCCCCCCTGGTTTCTCGCAGTGTGTCTTGAGTTCCTCAAGCTGCCTCTGAATGCAGCTTAAAAAATCTGTAACTATATTTAAAATTATATTTACAAATGGAAATTGTGTATGAATATTAAAGGTAAGCATAAATAACTTCTGCAAATAAAAAGTTAATCAAAACTGTCAGATTTTAACAGTATTGACTTTAAAATTATATATAAAATTATTTTAAACATTGTAAGAGCATTTGTTGCCGTATTCCAAAGCGATTTAAACAATAAATATTAAATGAGAATATAAAAAAAAGGTCGAAAAAATGTATAAAATTAATTTAATGTTGATATTATTATTTTTAAGCTCTTTCTTATTAAATTCAACCAAATTTACGTTGCGATACTTGAAAATAAAGGTAAAAACTTAATGTATATTAAGTGTAGCTCAAATGAACATTTCTTAAATTAATTAAAGTATGCATAATAAGTGCTATAATTTTTTCATATTTTTACATTCATATTTTATTAATTTATTTAGAACAAAGGGAAGTTTTTACCTAGAATAGATTGAAATTATTTGTAATAAGTATGTGCAAATATTCTTAAAATAATTCAACCTGAATATTGTATACAAAAATTAAAAAAATAATATAAATGTCAATTTATTTATTTCAACATAAAGACAATTATAAGGACATTTTTACAATTGATTAAATTTTAGATATCCTAAAGATCCAATATATGATATTATGATATGCTGAACAAAAGGAATCTTAAATAATATTAGATGAATTTGAAAAATGATGAATTGCAATTGCAATTGATATAAATAGAAGCTCAATTAAGGGTGTCAGGCACAAATAGAATAAAATCCATAATTTAATTGAATTTAATTAACTTGTAATTTCTGATTGAGTTTATTTACATATGTATATGTATTTACATATGTGTATGTGTGTGTGTGTGAGTGTGTGTGCATGAGTCAATTGAGTTTTGTCCGGTCACAGGAAATGGATCTTAGTCATATGCAAGTAGTATGTAAAATGCTATCATCAATTGAATGCAGTTCGTATTCGTGTTCTCGTATTCGGATTCGGATTCTCTTATTCTCTGCTAGTTGCTTGTACTTATTAATCTATATTTTAATTTATACGAATTGCAGCGACAATTTGTTGCATATTTTTGGACAAGTACTCAATCAAATGGACACAACAACAGCAACAACAATAGCAACAATAAGATTCCTGCCCTGTGTGTATGTGTGTGTGTGTGTAGTTTTTATTCGTTTAAATTCAATTGACTTTGAATGCCTCCACACAATGAAGGCAAACAAGCGACACACACACACACACACACACACACACACACACATAAAGATATAGAGTATTGTTGCTCTCATTGTTGTTGTTGTTGTTGTTGTCTGGCATGAAGCGGCGCAACGGAAAACGAATGAGGGTCAATTAAGCCAATTTAAATTTAATAAACTTATGTATTATGTGCAAGAGGTTACTAGCCATAGCAAATATGTCATATACAGTGATGGACAAAATTATGGAAACACTCTGATATTTTTGTATTCTCTGTTTATCCATAATTAAATTTTAACAATTCTTAAATAATGTTTTGCAAATTCAACAAAATTATAATAACTTTATTATTTGCTTTTGGAATATTAAAATTTATTTAGTTTCTATATTTGTCCCATCACTGTATGGCTTGCAATGATACACACAGATACATACAAACCTACACATACACTCACACATTTACAGAGACATCATTTAAAGAACATCATTTTTTGGGGGACAAAAAAGACATGAAAAATGTATTTAAAAATACAAACACTTAAGGTTAAGTCTTAATAGTTTCAAAATCTATTTGAATACATTAACACATTAAAATGCCCTGTACTGTAGATGCTCGCTAAATTGGATGCTTCAAGCTGTCAGATGTCAGCGCTGGATTCAACAGTTGCCGTGTGGATGCCAAGTAAACGAAGCGCGTTTGTGTGTGGAATCCATTTGGTGGATGCCAAAGAGAATGCACAGATGCCAAATGCGGGTGGATGCCAAGTGGACGCACAGCTGTGGATCTGTGGATCGCAAATGTGTGGATCCTAATTGAAGCCATCTCCTGGAGTAGTATATCAACGTATATAACTTATTCACTTTTAAAATTATTTATATTTTGTTTTTTTTTTCTGTATTTTATGGATGCTGTAAAACTTTATTCGGCACGAAAGGCTGCACTTAATATGTGGATGCCAAGTGTACCTGATGTCTGATCAGTGTGGATGCTAATTGATTTGTGGAGCCTTACACGCAGTAAGTTATCACAGTATACAGTATGTTAGGTAATTGTTTTGACGCGCTCAAAAACTCTTATATTTGTTTAAATATTTTTAAAGTGAATTTGGTATTAAATCAAAGAATATTATTAATAACTTGACTAACTTAATTTCAAGAGAGTAGTTTTATATATTTTTATACCCGTCATCTCCGACCCTATAAAGTATATATATATTCTTGATCAACATAAACAGCCGAGTCGATATAGCCCTGTTTGTCTGTCCGCCCGTCCGTCTGTCGGTCCGTGTGAGGGCCTAGATCTCAGAGACTATAAGAGCTAGAGCAACCAAATCTGGCACATAGACTTCTAAAAACCCCACGAAGATCAAGCGTGTTTCAAATTTTCGCCACGCCCCTTTCCGCCTCCTTAAATCGCGGAAAGCCACCACACGCACAGTTTTCAAGATTTTAGGAATATTTTACTAATTAACGTAAGCTACTATTATTTCTTATTATCCTACCAATTCGTAACGAGATCGGAAAAATAGCAAGGTGGTAATGGCTGTTTAAAGTTTTTTTTAACAATGTAAGTGCCTAAAAGCATGCAATAAAAAATATTTATAATTTATTTAAATAAGTAACGAGTATCCTATAGTCTGAAGCTAACTTTAAATCTTTAAATTTGTGTTTATTCATTTATATATTAATATTAAACAATGTTGTATATATAATAAGCTGTAAGGTAATACTCGTACTTACCTTTTGAGGATGCATCGTATTGCTTTCCTAAGTACTAGTGCCGCAGGAGTTAGGTTTGTGTCCGCAATGCCTCCTGCTGCCCAAGTGCTTATCAAAGCGACGATTTTAACAACAACAACAACAACAACAAGAAATTGAACAACTTTAATGTTTTTTCTTTCGTATTTTAATTATAATTTATTTATTAGTACTTTTTTTTTCGTTCTTTTGAATAGTTACAAAAACTATTATATTTGTCGACAATTTATGCTAATCTTTGCAGTTATTTTCTTCGTTTGCTTTCAGCTTAAATTTAACAGATATACAAATACACATTTCTTGGCCTAGAACTATTGAGTTTAAAACAGAAACATATTCACACACACACACACACTTTATCAAATACACACACTCAATCACACATGCATACGCATACTAATTGGCTAGACTGTGTCTCCAACAGTGTTCCTTCGAATACGAAGCATATATATTTGATATACTATATGTATAATTAGGAAGTCTGTATAGAATGCCAATCCATTAACTAATGCAAGTTTTTGGTGAGAACACAGTTAGCCAGAACATAAAAGTATTATAGTTTTAGCAGGGACTTCAATTGTTCTATATACTTAACATTAATATCTTATTCGAATTATATATTTTTTTCTGTTTTTTTGGGAGCCTTTCTTTTATTTACAAGGTATCGTTATCGTTATTGATTTGATTTAGGCAGTACACAAATAAATTCCAGGAAAACATTCATGCTAATAATATGAAGACATTCGATTACCATTCAACTAATCGATAATTTCAATCTACCCATCTCTAAATATATACTAAATCTATATACAATACATTATGCTATGCCTTATAGTTAGATATGTCTAGTTATACATAGGTATTCAACACATATTTGTGGCTAGTAGTTAAACTCGTTTAAAAATTAATCGGTAATACTTTCATAGAGATTGATACACATGTATATAGTACGATATGGAAGGGATTTATCGATACACACTCAGAAATGTGACTCCCGCAGAACTCTGTTAGGTCTGGAAGAGCGCAGGTCCTGTTCAGATTAAATTGGATATCAGGGTATAAATTAGTTGACATTTTTCTCGCACACTTTTGGAAATTCTTTTCTTTTCATTCGTTTTGATTTGATTTGATTAATTTATTTTAGGTTGACAACATTTAACCACGCTCTCGTTCTCTGGCCTATCAAGCATTATTTTTGTGTTAAAGCAACAATGTTTTTTCTTTAGATATGATCGCAGTTATCGCAGCTTATTGAATTCTGATATATGTAGATGTAAATATGTATGTTAATCATAAATGAGGACAACAAATATTCCGGATATGTTTAAAGTTTTTCGAGTATTACGAACAAGGCTGCAAGGCTTTGTTTCTGGTTTGAGTCGCGGCTAAAGTGGAACGCTTGTTTAGGTTTGTGGATCGCTTTGGGAATGCGCTGAACTTAAGGTTTGAAACTTGGCTAATTGAATAGTAACGTTTATTTAAATGTAATTTTAAGGTTATTAAAGCTTTAAAAAATGATGAATTTAAAAAAGAAATAGTTTAAATTAATTTTAAATAAATAACTTGCAGCCCTGTTAAGGAGGAGTATTAGACTTGGTTACAATAAAATGACAACGAGTTAATTAAAAGTATTTACAAAACGAGTCACACTTTTGGCATTGTTAATGCAACAATTACACAGAAATGCTTACAATTTAAAGAAGTCTTGCCTCAAACCATGCGCATAAATATATCTAAATATAAGTATATATTTAAATGGATAGTATATATAAGTTGGTATGTTGATCTAGTGGTTGTTTTTGGGGTTATTATTCGATACGATACGATATTCATGTATTAATACAAATCTATTATTCATTTTGTACACTCACATACTCGTACTTTAGGCATATGGATAAGTACATTGATTTATTCAAGATTTTTAAGATTTCTTTTAATGTAGTAATGTAGATAATGATGTGTTTTTGTTTTTATCTTATATACAACTTTCCTGTATGCGATTCGATGTGGTGACAACCTCCGGTCGAAATCGGTATTCACTTAATGACGATGTCACCGATGCATTATTCGGACTGAGCAAGCTGACCTCCATTGGCTGCGGTGTTAGATGATATGAGGATGAGGGCGTCGATGTACTTACATTGTAGGTCAACGAACCCAATGGAGGACTACAGGTCGTTATGCCCTTCTTGTTCAGAGTGGCATAGCTCTGTCGAAATTGAGTTGAATTGAAATTAACAGGTAAGCCTAACTAAAATCCCATCTTAAGACCATTGTTTATGAACACTTACAATTTGTTTGCTTGGGCGGAAGGTGTAATGCAGTACTTCGTTGCCTGAATTGCTCAGCAGGCCAATTGTGCTGGCCTCTGGACCACCGCCCATGCATTCGGGAGTGCTCTTCAGGTGCTCGGCCTCTCGACTATTGCAGTAGTCCCGTTGCATCAGCCGCGTCGAGGGACTCGCGAATCCCGGCGACACCACAAGGGCCTTCAAAGGCCTCTTTTCTGCACAGGATTAGTAAGGATATACCGACAAAATTAATTTATTTAATCAGACCAATTATTGATAAATTCTTTCAGCTAACTAATTTACAAATATTTGAATTTTAAGTGTACAGAAATTAATGTCAAATTGTATTTATTTTATTTTATTGAAGTATCAAAAAATAAAATTCAAATTGTTTCTATATTTTTATTGTTTGAAGAAAGTCGGGCTATTGTATTTAATGTTTTTTGTATGGTTATTTACGTTCAACACAAAATTGAAAAACTTGTGAAAATTTACGTAAGGTTTATTGCGAATACATATACAGAACAAAATCAATACCAGAAGTACAGAAAAACAGCGACTCTTTTTTATCATACTTTATGGAAGCTCTTTATGAAATTTCATGAGCATTTGTGATTTTATTTTGTTTTTCTTTTTGAGCCACAAAAAATGCGAATGATTCGGTCATGAATCACGTAAATTGTGCTCGACTTTTTGCGTTCGATAAGTAAATTATTTGACAAAATTTAAAATTTACATACTTTATTTTGCAAAAACGAAATAACTCTTATGTGGTTTTTCTTAGTTTTTTTTAAGTTGCCTATGGTTTTAAGATCATGTCAAATAAAAGTAAAATTGAAATGCACAAAACTTCAACTAATTTAAAAAAAAAAAATTATTTGAATCTTTTTGTAACTTTTCTAGAATATATATTTGCCCATCTGTAAAAACACTTTTGTTTTTAAAAATTTAATTTCATAAAATTTTTTGAGAAATAAGTTTATTGAACATAAAACTAAAATTGAATGTGTGAATTTTTTGATTTTTTCATTATAAATTTAAGTAAATTTTTGTTTATTAACATTTAAAAATTTCAGATATACAGTGATGGAAAAAATAATAGAAACGATGTTTAGTTTTAACACTTCAATTCTAATATTTGAATATGAATAAATGATATATGAATATATGAATATTAAATTCCGTTGTTCTGTTAAATTTTAATACATTGCTGAATAGGAATTCAGTACAAATTATTAAACTTACAAAAAGTAATTGTTTCTATTATGTTGTCCATCACCGTACTTGATTAAAATGACCTATTTACTTATTTGTATTCATTTTTAATTTATTTATTTGTTCATATTAATAACAACAATTGCTTACCATACTGATTGGGTATAACATCGGGATCGGTGTCATCCACATCGGCCTGGTCCCCCAGCTGCTGTGGACTGGGCCGAGTGCGCGCCGTGGAGCGCAGAGTGTCGCTGCCCATGGACATGGTCAGGACATGGCCACTTGGAGATGTTCTCGTCCCACCGTCGATGCTCACTTCGTTGCCCAAGTTGCCGCACTCGACCGCATTTCGATTATCACAATTAATCGGCAACAGACTGTGGTGGGACTGTTCCATCCCCAGCCCCATGCCCATGCCCATGCCCATTCCTTGCCCCTGTCCCTGTCCATGGCCTTGCCCATTTGCATGCTGATTGGGACGCAACGGATCCAGTTGGCAGTCCGATGGTATGGCTAATTGTGTGTGCTTAACGGCTTTGAGATTATTATCGTTGCGGCTGCAATTCAAATGCCAAATGCGAAATGTGAAATGGGAAATGGGAAATGGGAATGCGGGTCTGCATTAGCAGAGGAAACGTGTCCATTAAACGTTCATTAAACATACCGATTGGAGAACCTTCTGTATATCGCAGCCAGGATGATGCACGATATGGCGAACAGGAGTCCACAGAAGAGCGTCAAGCCCGCCAGAAATGGAGACAGTGGCATGGAGAGACCTGTGGTACTACCTGGAAAAATCAACAACATTAAGACATTATCAATTTAAAATCAATTTATAAGATATCAATAAGAGAACTTAAAAATAAAATGCTACAAATAAAAAATGTGTTTAAATTTTTTCATTACCTCCTGAATTTTAAACCTTTTTTTTTAATTTTTAGTTTCTAAAATACATTTCAAATACCTTTTATTAATTGTTCATTCAGATCAATTTTTTATTTTTAACAGTATTTAGAATATATGAAAGTATAAAGGTATTAAAAAAAAATTATTTTGAATGCTAAACTATTTTTTTTTTCGTTATTTATTTAAAAATGAGTTGAAAATAATTTTTTTTGCATTTTTCAAAATTTTCTTCTTTCTGAGAATGGAGTTTTTACTTTCCCTATCGAACTATCTAATTATCTGCCTATATCTATAGATTTTATCTTTTGGTTTATTATGATCGAACTTAAATTAATTTAGGTATTTTTCTGAGGTGAGGTTTAAAACAAAGATTGATTTATAAAATATTAAAATAATCTAAAGCTGTTTGGGCGAAAAATAATAGTTTCTAAAAATATTTCATACAATTTATTAATTTTTTTCTTTTTATATATGCAATTTTGCACAGTTGTAGTCTTGAACATATAACCAAAAAATTAATGAATAAATAAATTAATTGTTAAATAAATAAGTAAGTAAATAAATATTTAAAAACTTAATATTTATTTATAAATACGAGAATTGTGTATAAATGAGTCTATAAAAAAACAAAGCCACATTTAATTTTAAACAAGGACTGTAATCTATTTATTTATTTATTTGATTCCTAGCGCTACAAGACAAGTCTTATAAGTTAAGGCGCTAGTCATACTTCTTTTATATTTTAAATTTATTAAAATTGGTTTTCTTACTTGTTAATTTAGCCACGCCCTTGAAGTTGATGTCATCAATGATAATTGGCTCGGATCGTCCCTTGACATTGAGTGCGAAGATGATCATGCGATAGGTCGCCGCCTGATCCAGATTCTCGATGAGAAACGTAACCGGCGTGTGCTGTTCAAATTAAATGAAGTTAATAAAGAAATTAACCAGGCTAACTGGGCTAGCTGGTAGCACTTACAGTGACTGTAATGTTTCTGGCCAAACGCAGTGAATTCAACTCGACCAATTCGAGCATGAAACTCTGGGGCAAACCCCCGTCGAATCCCTCGATGCAGTCAACTTGAAGTGAATCCACAGATTGATTGCTCACAGTGCAATTTTGTAAAGGAAATGGACGACCTGTGGGTGGATTGGAAATTGTGTGTGTGGGCATGTTGTGAAGTTTTACTGTACTTGAGTCTGGAGTTGAAGTTGAATTTGAATTTGAAGCTTACCTGCTGCCACAATTTGAAAGACACAGGGACTCTTTTGTAGTCCAATTGAGTTTTTGCCCCAACAGGAAATTGTGCCATAGTCCAGATCCGAGCTGGGCGTATAATTCAGCCTCGACATGCCCGTCTGCAATTGGTCAATAGCTCAATAACTCAATATCTCTCTCAATGGCTTAATCTCTTCAAAGTACGACACTTCAAGTTTAGCTCGAATCTCGTTTGATTATTTTGTAGAGGCACTCGAGAGTAACCCCATCTAGTAATTAGTGTTATATACTTTAAATACCCATTAATCGTAAGCAACAGGGGTATATTGTACTTGATGTGGTGTGTGTAGCAGAGCTATTCATTAAAAACTTGTATTTTTAAATTTCTTAAAGGCTTTGTATTGTTTTTGTTGAGAGCTAGAGCCAATAAATTTGTTTGCTTGATGTTTGAAATTTAGATAAATTAATTGTTTAAGAAAAATAAATATTTTTACATTTTGTTTAAAAGATTTAGTAATTTTTTCTGACTGCTTTTAGAAGAGGTTATATACCTAATTAATATAATTATAGTTTTATTATTGTTTTGCGAACGAAGACTTGTCGAATTCATTTTTCTTTTCTTTGTCAGACCCTTAAATTAAATTACAAATTTCAGTATCACCCACAGCTTTTAAGATACAACACTTATTTTAATGTTCAACTCCTTATATTAATATTTTCTACCAATCTACTTAATTTTATGAATATCGTTCAAGTATATCAAAAGTTATGGCTGTTTTTCGTCCATAATAAAATTCAAAATTCATGTAAATTCATGTTAAATAGAGTTACAGCTATCTCCTAGTCAGGAATAAGACAATGTCTATTTGGGACTTGGGACTCACCTCGCTGGAATGAAGACGGGCGGGCAGCTCCGTTTGTTCCCCCGACGAGTTGAAGGTCCAGTGGAAGGAGTCGGCAGGTGGGGAGGCGTCCACTTCGCACTTCAATGGCAGCGTCTCGTGCTTGAGGGCGCCCAGGAGCTCCTCATGCTCGATGGCACAGATGGGCGCGTCTAAGGGCCAAATAAATAATTAAAGCATTTATTGAAATATTTAATACCCTGTTAAGGTGGATCAAATTGGAATAGAAATTGTACGTTAGTTCGAGTTCGAGTTGGAGTCTCTTTAAAAGTTCCATGAATTAATTTCAACTTTGGGCAAATGCAGTTACCGTTCGTTCTGTCGTTCGAGCCAAAGTCAGGCAATGCATTCATTGCGCCATAATCTTGGTCATTAACGTGGCTTGGAAATGGGTAATGGTAAATGGGGAAAGGGATTGGGAAAGGAATTTGTTGGACTTTGGCTCGGGTTGATTTTGGACTGTGGCCAAAACTGTGGAGTCTGTTGGTGGAGTCACAACCCACAGGCAAATGCATTAGGAGCCAAGGCTCAAGGATTAAATTGTAAATTACATAGACGATAGTCAATGCCAAATTGTGGTTCACTTGGCCATTTTCAAGCATTTTTCGACCCTGTACAAAGCACAAAGTTAAGTTTGTCGAAAGGAAAATGAAATAAGAGCTAGATGCACCAAAAACGTAAGTTGCAGGTAGATGGCAGTAGATGTATATATTCCTGATCAACATCAACTACAGAGTCGATATAGTCTTGTCCTTTTTCTGCCCGTCTTTCTTTATATTTTAAGCAGATTATATTTCTATTAGTAAGTCTGTATAAGTATAAAAGTGAGTAAAAATGTAAGAGCTAGATGCACCAAAAATGTAAGTTGCAGTTAGAAGGCAGTAGATGTATATCCTGATCAACATCAACTACAGAGTCGATATAGTCTTGTCCTTCTTTCTGTCCATCTATAGAGACCTAGATCTCAGAAACTATAAGAGCTAGAGGCACCAAAGTTGGTATGTAGCTTTCTTTATATTCTAAGCAGATTATATTTCTATTAGTAAGTCTGTATAAGTATAACAGTGAGTAAAAATGTAAGAGCTAGATGCACCAAAAATGTAAGTTGCAGTTAGAAGGCAGTAGATGTATGTTTTCCTGATCAACATCAAGTACAGAGTCGATATAGTCTTGTCCTTCTTTCTGTCCGTCTACAAAGACACCTAGATCTCAGAAACTATAAGAGCTAGAGGCACCAAAGTTGGTATGTAGTTTTCTTTTTATTCTAAGCAGATCAATTTTTTATATTCTTCCAAACCATTAGTTTTCTATTTTAAAGATTGTTTTTTTTTATTCTTTTATATTAAGGTGTTTCAGGGTATGTACAGGGTCTCTAAAATTCGCGTTGACTCGCCTGCAGGCGTTGCTGTTAGTACTTACAGCGTATGCGCAATGTGACCGGATTACTGAGGCCTTTGCCCTCCGAATTGACAGCCAGGCAAGTGTAGTCTCCCGCCGAGGCCCTGGACACGCTCTGCAGGACCAGCGATTGATCCGACAATATGATGCCCACGGAGATATTGTGCTGCAGCTCCTTGCCCTGTAATGTCATGGTGAATGGTTAAGGTAACTATGTATAAAGCTAAATGAAACTTTGGATTTAATCCAATAATTATTGCTTACATTGTGAAACCAGGACATCTTGTAGGGTTTCGGATTTGATTGCACAATGCATTCAAAGTAGGCATCGTCGCCTTCCTTGATGTCATCCGGATTGAGGGAGGAGCCCATTTTCAACACAGTGGTGGGTTGGTCTGCAAAATAGATTTCATTAGTTTATTTAGAGCAGCTGTTGGAGAAGATAAACTTGGTGGTAATTAGAAGTTGCCTTTTGGGGCCACTCACAGTGCACAATGAGACGCCATTTGTCCTCGATGGAGCTGCCATCGATGAATTGATTTTCAGCCCGACATGTTAAATATTTGCCATCGTCCTCCCGACTGGGTGTAAACGTCAGTATACTTAGGGATTGATTGTCTGGCTCATTAAACTACAAAAAAAAACAGAATTTGGAAAGAAGCGCAAACAGAGTCCATTAGGAAATGAATAATGAAGAACGCAAAAGGAATTGCCGATGGCAGTGAAAGCTGAAAGCTGAAGGGTAAAGTGAAAGTGAAAATAGCAGCAATTATAAGGCACAACACATTCTTTCTTTTTCCCATACTTAGAACCTATACTAAACTAAATATATGTTCGGTATACTTAATCTACGTGCGAGAGCTGATCAATAAGTAATGAGCTTATTCACAAAATAAACAACACAAATTGAGTAGTGAATAGTGAATAGTGAGTATTCACTATTGACTGTTGAGCATTGAGTATTGGGCATTGTGTATTGGGCATTGTATATAGATTTGTTTCCTTAATTAACTGAAGGGTTGAGTAGTTGAAGGGCCTGATAACTTTAACCCCTAACGCTTTTTATTGAGTTGAAAGGGGTTTGGTTAGGAATCAGAGGGTTGCTTTGGTTTGGATCTAAAGGGGAAAATGTGGTGTGATTTACACATTTTAATATACCAAGAAACTTTTTTGATTTTAAAAAGAAACTCTTAATTAACTGAAATTATTTTTAATTTGAATAGCTATTTAAAGGTATTTAATTAAGGATATCAGTTTTAAAAGCTGTCAAATGAACTTCCAGGGCTCTAAAAACTTTAATATCTAGAGCTTTTATTCTAATGGAATAGGTTTACTTAATAAGGCCTGTTCCGGTTTTCACATTTTACTTTTTAGCATTTAATTAATTCACTTTGAATTTTGACTTAGTGTTGTGTTCTATATAAATAAAATAGTAAATTATTTTACGACTGAAATTTATCACGTCTTCTCAATTTGATTTCACAATTGTCAGTGGCGTTGCCAATACAATTCATTTCTTAAGACTTACAAAAGCTATTATTCGATTACCGATCGATATATAAAATGATAACAATGTAGTATTATTAAATCATACATAAAACTAAGTGTTTGAAAATTATCGTTTTTCGCTTTATCTGACTTAAACTTATTAACTCAAAGTGATATCAATCCGCTGAAAATCGCCGAAATGGTATTAGAGCAGTTTAAAGAAATTAAATTCCGACAAATCTTATCGAAAGTTAAATTCGGAATGGGCCTGATTATGTAGAGCTTGTTCAATTGTACTTTCTAAAAAATATATTTTTTTTGATGCCTTAAATTTCAGGAGGAATTACAAAATATAATCAAAATGTATCTTAACAAGTTCATTATGATTATTGTTGTATTTCATAGAATCTTTTTGGACTTGGGCTATTTTAAATTAAAACTTCTTCCTTCTGCTATTTTTTTGAGGATGAGCTATTAAAAAAAGTGTCAACTTACATTCTTGGTGAATTTCTTGAGCTGTTTGTTGGCCTTCCACCAGGAGATTAAGGCCGGCGGTTTGGAGCCCGAGCTCTTGCACTCGATGTCGTAGGTGCGATCCGCGGATACAAAGCGATCCTTGGTCAGGATGTGGACGGCAACGGGTTTCACTGAAAGCAAACCAAATAAGTTAACACTGATTTCTCTTCAGTTTAAGCCGTCTGCCTACAGTTGACATCCAGTATGACGACCTTGTTGTTGGGCGGCGTTAAATTCGTGTTGCTGGCCACACAAACTAGACGTGCATTGAGATGTTGTCGCCCAATATTGGGATAGGATAAGTGGTTAACGGTTTTGCCATCGGCCCGCTGATCGAAGGACTCATCGATGACAGTGTTGTCCAGGTACCAGGTGACATTGGGACGGGGTCGACCTGTGGACGACAGAATTACACAATATTTGTCAGGGGAAAAACTTTATAAATGTATTTATTTATTTATTTAAAATTAAGTAATTTAATATGATATATTCAGGGGTGCTACAGAAATCGCTAGCGAAATAGAATTTCGCTGAAGGCATTTCCGCGCGGAAATTTCCGAGGTGCCACTTCGAGTGATTTAATTTTTTTTTAGCATTTTCACCAACTATTTCGAGCTAGGCTGCTAGGGTTAACCCCTTCTCATATTGAATTTTTCAATGGTTGTTTTTTAAGTTTATCATTGCAGAACAATAGGTTTTTTTTTATTTCTTCTTGTATTTATATAATTTACTTTATTCATATAATAATTGATGTCAAAAATTTTCAGATGAGTTGACTGTGTCACGGAGAAATTAAATTGGCGCGAAATTCAAATAGAAGAGATTTCTGTAGCACACCTGTATGTTACCTAATTTAAATTTAATTTTTAATGTTTTTTGTATTATTAACTCTCTATCTGTCTCTCTCTTACCTCCAGATACCTCGCAGGCGAGGACAATATCGTTGCCCTCGTTGAAGGACTCGACATTGCTGGTCTTGTCGTGCCTGTCGGGCTCATAGATAATGGGTCTATCCGGGGGCACAATTACAGTGAGGTTGATTTTCAGATTTCTCGTCGGTGAGTTACGAAAATCGACGCGACATCGATAGACGCCCTCGTCCTCGATGCGAATCGTGTCGATTTTCAGCTGGGCAGGATGCGAAGTGCTGCTAAAATGCGCTCTGGGCCCAAAGGCCAGTGGCGAGGACCACAAACGAGCCTGGCCAAATTGACGCCCTCGCACATCGAAGCTGGAAAAGGATTAGAGCACAAACTTTAGAAACAGTTATGAATATAAATCAGTGGTGTCCAAAATGCCGAAAAGCCTAACACATATGTACTTCTGCCGGCGTCGCAGCCAACACACTTATACAGAGAGAGAGCGAGTATACGTTTGTTCTATAAATAGCACGCTCAGCGGCTTGTGCTCTCCGAAAGTCTGTCTTCGGCTTTTAGTTCTCTCACGAATCATCTGATCGGCTGTTGTTTTGTGTTGCCAGTCGCTGATGTGCGTTCAATGCGTTCAACTTTTATCATACACTGCAACTTATGCTCTACTCTCTTTGCTTCAGCAACTGCAACAATGCGACACTTTGAATATGCTTTCATTTCATTTGTTCAGTGTAAAGCAGAAAAACGTCTCGTTGACTTCGTGTTTCGTGTGAGTTTGGACACCACTGACATGAATCTTCCTTAGACTTACTTGTAGATGGGCTCGCCATCTCCCTCCCGGAACCAGAGCACCATATAGACGGCATCGTCCCTTTCCATCGGCGTTATGTCACAGGGCAGCATCGCCTGACGACCGAGGACTCCTTGCACTGAGGTCAATGGCACCGGGCGATCCAGCTCGTGGATCAGCTCATCGGGCTCCAGATAGGAAGTCTCCGACTGCCTCCAATTGGCCAGAAGCAGACAGATTCCCAGGCACCAGGAGATTTGTGTTCTCTTGACTTTTCTTTGATATCTGAACTGATACTGTGGGATTATTTGATGCTCCTCCGTCTCCGCCTCCGCCTCCGCCTCCGTCCCCGCCTCCTTCAGCTGGCTTAGGCTTAACTCGGTATACATCTCTCCCTTTCCCTTTCACTCTCACTTTCTCTGTCTCTCTTTCTCTCTTTCGGCTCGTTAAATTTGTTGCTCTTTGTTTTGTATGTTACTGGAAATTGACTTTTCTCATATTCGCATTCGTATTAACTCTTTGTTGCAGTTGCTTCCATTTGGCCAAATGCTTCTGTCAACTTGTTGGCCATGGTTTCCCTTGGGCGTCAGTTGGACGATGAGTTTCCAGATGAGTTTCCCGGCTGTAGGCAAAGCAGAATTCAAGTGCAATCGTTGCATGAATATGACATGTGGCTCATGGTTCGTAAATTCAAAAAGATATCAAATAGCATCGGCTGAGCCGAATATTGAATGCCCTCTTAATATGCTCTTTTAGTTGGAATTTATTGTTAGTAATTGGTACAAGAAAATGTATTAATTTTCAAGTCAAAAGTGTTCTTTAGTTAAATTCAAAAACAGCGATTCACTTTTATATATACTATGTAAATAATTTATCTAAAAAAGTCAGATATTCGAAATCAATATATCAATTTTTTAACACTAATTATATTTTTTCATCATAAAAAATTTATAATAAAAATGTTTGACAGATTAATGCAGAAATATTATCAAATAATTTTTGTTGATCATTGTTTTTGACCCGCTTGTGACTATTTAATTGTATTTTATCTTTTGTCAGTTATTAGCTGTCACTTTTAACTTGCTTTAAAAAAAAAGTTCGCGTAATTTTGTTTACATTTCTTATTTTGGCGCCAATTTTAATATGGTGCCCACAAAAGAGCATTTTCGTCATATTTTATTTTATAATTTCCGTAAAGGAAACAACGCAGAGCAGGTTGCTAAAAAGTTGCGTGATTTGTATGGTGATAAAGACTTAAAAGAAAGACAGTGTCAAAATTGGTTTATCAAATTCCGTTCTAAAGATAAAAAAAAAAAAAAAAAAAAGAAGAGAAATGTAAACAAAATTTCGCGAATGTTTTTTCTAAAGCAATCTAAAAGTGACAGTTAATAACTGACAAAAAATAAAATACAATTAAATAGTCACAAGCGGGTCAAAAAAATTATCAACACTCTATATGAAAAATCGGCAATAACTTTCCGGGCAACCCAATATATACTTTACAGAGTATCCCTCGTTTAATTCCCAAGGAAGAGTTGACTTTAAAACTTGTCATAATAAATTAAAATCACAGAATGCAAGTGACAATCCGCATCCAATTTATTTATTTGCAATCCATTTATTATATTAAAGAAATGCAACAATTTGCAGTTTGACTCTGTTTTACTATACAGTTGAAAGTGTAATCTAAGTAACCTGTAAAAGCTGTGATTATAGGAGAGGTGAAAGTGTTATTAAATTAAGTGTAGTGTATGAGAATTTGCTTGAACATTTATGGACTCTAATGGAGTCTAAAATCACTTTGTGCTGTTCACTGTAATACATTTAAACAATAATTACAGCATTCAGAAAAGTGTTCTATAATCCTATTTATTCTAAAAATTACAGGGTATTCACACATACATATTTATGTTATAATGAGTGAACTTAATTTGCTTTAGGCAATGCAATTATCCCTGCATTTCTATAAATTGATAACTAAATATTAAAAATGCATTTGTTCACATTTTAAATTTAAAACAAATTCAAAAAACAATTTGAAGCACATAATTAAATTAAAATAACACAGGGGTAGCTGACAATTAGCTAACACTGTAGATTAAATAGACTAAAATTGCGATGACAATTTAGTTGAAGTTGAAATATTTGTGATATCTTAAAAGACGTAATATTTTATAATATCTGATGATTTATTCGTGTGTTACATTAAAAAATCTAATTAAATGATTTATTGTTGTGGGACTTTTTCAATATCCGTGACAATCGAGCGGATGTACAGTGGGCAAATTGTGTGAAATGGGCAAGTTCAATTTGATTAAATACGAGTCTACAATGTGTTTGGGCCATGTGATGAATGAGTTCATGACCAGGTTGGAATACATGACGTTATTGCGGTCAATCGTTCAAGTTCACAATAGATATTGCTCGTTTCTCATTCCCGTTTCTCTCAGTTCCCCACTCAATCTCAACTGTCAACGAAATATCTTTAAAAATGTGAAGTCATTTCGCATTGCCAAAATTGACAGATACAAAAAAATAACTTTGTTATTGGATTATGAAAGTGAGCAGACCACACCTCCCATTTTTTTCAGTGTTCCCCCCTCCCTCCCTCTCATCGTGACCATGAATAGAATGTGTAGACATGTGAGTAAAAGGCCAACAAACCATATGGTCAACCCATATAAAATTTAAGATTCAAACTGATAACACACAAGAAACTTGTGGATGATGAGTTATGAGTTGCTGGCCATCAAAAGTTATGGCCAAAATGCCCCTTTATGGGCATTTAATATTATAACTTAATTAATTATTGCGATACATCGGATACATTCAAAACTTGACTATTTAAATAAGCCCTATGATTTCCAGTTTCCTAAACTCTAAGCACACAATCCATCCATCCATCTAAATAACTATCTATCTATCTGTCTGTCTGTCTGTCTGTCTGTCTAATGACAAAGGGCATTTGGCTAGTTATTCAGCATTTCATATTAAATTTATTTATTATTATTATCAAATGGCATCAAGAACCGGTTACGAATACACTCGTATTTCGAATGCAAATCATAAATGAATGAACTTGAATTCTTGCTCATTCAAAATTCATTAGGCTTTATCTGTTTCTGTTTCTGTCTCTGTTTTTTATATTTCTTTTTTAACAGTCGCCACAAAGAGTGGCAAATACTAATAATAATGAAACAATAGCAGCGCTGATTTATTAATTATTTGTTTAACATTTTACTTGTGTTTATTGTAAAACAATTTTAAATTTTAATAGCATAATGGCCTGATAACAATTCCTTTTTTCTTTTATGTTTTTTTAATTAGTTTGCATTATTCTAAAGGGGGAAAACGCGCATTTATGTTAATTCATGTGATTAAACAAATTGCTGTTTGGATTGGGCTTCTTTTCTAATCGCAACTACTTAAATTTATTTATTATTTATTTAAAATTGATTTTCTGTTAATTACAAACAATTTTAAATAGCATAATGGCCTTGTAACAATTTAATTTAACATTTTCTATATGTCTTTAATTAGTTTGAATTTTTCTAAGAGAGAAAAATATAAAGTTTATTTTTTTTTTAATATGTATTTATGTTAATTTATTAGAACAGCAAGTATTTATTAATAATTTATTTTATATTATTTTCCCCGTTTATTCTAAACTATTTTAATTGCTTAATAGGCTGTTAAAAATTTCCTTTTATGTAATTTTCGCCTTTGTTTCTAATTTGCCTAAAAGTGTTTTTCAATAGTAAAGAACAGAATTTATGTTAATTAATGTGATTAAATAAATTGTTGCTCAAACTTGGCATCTTTAATAGTGTTAAGCGTTTTCTAATCGAAGCAATTAAAAACACTTTTCCCCCGTCACACTGAAAAGAAATGAACATTGATTGCCTCAGGTGTTTTTTCGCTTGGATTCTTTTACAGCGTCAGGTGAGAATTTGTCTCGATTGGCTGCGAAAGCAGATCAAAAGATACACGTATTTGCATTTAAAACATAGCCCAGAGGTGACAACAACAGCAACAACAACAACGGCGTCAACAACAACTACAGTCTGTCCTGCTTTGAGGAACCATCCAGGCATAGGCATATTTAATATGCGTTACACTCAAAATCGCATATGAGAGAGTCAGTTTTTGGCTCCTGCCTGTTGTGTTGGCCAGGCTATAAGCAATAAGCAATAAGCAGGCGTGTCGGCCGCTTTGACTTCGGTTTGTTGTTGCTTATTTGTTGCTGGCCATTTTCAACAAAACACCCCAGCCTCTTGACTTGACTTCACTTCAACAAACCGACAACAAATATGCTACAAACCGGTTACCTTAATTTTTTGTCTTTTTTTCTGTGTTTTTTCTGTTTATTTTTTATTTGAGAAAATTATATACAACGCTTCAAAATGCTAAAAGATGTTTAGGTTGAGTGCTGGCGCTGAGCTGAGCCCAGTGACCAGTCACCAAATGCCCCCCCTCTCAGTCCCCTCAGCTTCGGTTTCTCTGTGGTGTTGCTAATTAAGATTACAGACATCGATACTTTTCGGTACGCAGTGGCACGTACAGATACAGATACACAGACCCAAAAGTATATAAATACCAGTATCTATACATATATGTAACTGCACCTGTGTATATATTCATTTGTATATAACAGCAATGAATTGTTATTTTAGCATTGCCAACAATTTAATACACTTTATTAAGACGTCGTTAACAAATCTTTTACAATTTGTACTTTATTAAGCCAACTTCATTTCTGTCTGGACGTAACTTTATTCCATTTAACTTCAACTTTTATGCTACTACTTAATACTAAGTATACTTTGCAAGGATGCTAAAAACTTAGACGAGTCTTCAGCTCGGAATCCTCTTTTCTTACTACTTATTAAGAATCTTATTTTAAGCTTTTAAGCCCTTGGCAACAAATTTCAAGATTTTTTATTGATTTGATTGAATTGTTGCCTCAATTAAATTCTATTTTGTACCCTCATGCTTTTAATAATTTGTATATTTTATAATATCTATTTTACAACTTTTTTCTACATTTATTTTATTTTAAATAATTTGTAGTTGATGTATTTTATTTGGCGTGAAATATATACAATTATTTTACACTCTAAGTTTATTTGCTGACATATGTATTTATGAATATTGTAAGCAAGTTTTTCATTTTAATTTAATAAATATTTTTCAATGTAATTTTCTTTCATTGTTTTTTTTTAAATATGTTTTCTTTTGCAAATTGCAGCATTACATTTAATATTTTAATATGAATAGACTAACAATTCATTTTATTTACTTGCAGCATGAGAATGTTAAATAAATAAAAAAAAATGTTTTCCTAGAACATATTAATACATAAAAAAACCTCTTTACGAGGTAAAAGTCTAGTGACGAAAACATTTTCATGCCCCAAAATTTCTGATATCCAATTTTGTGACGAATAATATTAAGTCTTACATATAAATAATTATAAAAAAAATTTTGGCACTCGGCACATTGCGCTAAAATGTCTCAATTCTTCATACCAAATTTTTTTTCTATAATTCTCTGATCCTTTAATAATTAGATGCCAAAGTATGATTTGCATTAACTTAACATTTATTGCTTATTTATTTTTTCTTCTGAACAGAGTAACAAAATTAATGCTGTTTTTTTCGTTCAACTGAATAGGTTCAGCTGAATGAAGTTTAATTTTTTGATCGAAATATTGCGATAAATCGACTAAATTTGTTTGTAAACTTGTAGTTTAGTATATTTTCTTTATATTAAATGAAAAATTAGTCGTGAATAGCAATTGTCCGAGTACGAAAGAGGCCAAATCCAGGCCTGTCCCAAACAGTGGTCTTGGCCACATCCAAATCTTTCACCTAAAATTGGATGGAGCAAAAATGTTGTGAGTAACTTTTGAAGAAACAATGCCTAATATGACAAAAGTATTAAAAACGAAGTCAAAAACGCGTCCACTTCGGCACACAGGTGATCATATTGCTCGAAATGCGTCCAATTCCCACCTCTCAGAGCCCGAAACTTAGAAGAAATTTGTGGTGTTAAAGCAAGTGTATCAACTGTAAAGCGTGTGATTTTGTTGGCTAATCGTCTAAATTGATTGAAACTTAAAAAAAAACACCCATATACACACATATACAGTACATGCTATAAATCTGTTAATTACTAAGAATTCTTGAGATTCATTGAAACCTCAAAAAACCTCATTAGCGATTGTAGCTAAATTAATTTCGACATATCAGTCATATCTAACTTAAAAAAGTATATGCACAAAGATTCGTTGATCAACCATCATCACCAAAACAAAGACAAATTGGTTGACAAAGTTGGAATACCCTCTAGTCAAAGAGTATGCCATAAAAAGGTTTTATGTGCTGGCCAGTCCGATCCAAGTCCAAGTCCAATCCAAAGCAAGTTGATGGCCTGATGCTGAGCTAAGGTGCTAAATCAGCAGCTGACAGCAGCCGAGGTTTTCTTGGCTTATTAATTATGTAGCTTAATTTGCGATTATGCAGATATGAGCATAAATTTTCAAGAGTAGCATAAGTTTTGTGTTTTGTTTTTGGGTTCTTCTGATAACTCACCGAGAGAATTCTCCTACAGTTAATATATGTGCATACGTTGCTTTGCTTTTCATTCAATATTCCATATTGTTGTTGTTGTTGTTGTTGTTTTTTATTGTTATTAGCTTGGCTTTAATGGATGAACTGTTTTGTTATGTTTTGTTTGACTTTAGATTTTTTTGGATTTTTTACTGACAACAGTTGGTTTAGTTTTAGTTTTTAGCTTAAGATCAAGAATACGCGACACGCCGTCTGAGTTGAATTTGAATTCTGTATACTATATTCAAGACGCAGACATTTTTTATATATTTTTTATAGATATATATGTATCAATAGATTGTGGAAATTATGTATGAGCTGGCTTAATGAGACACTTTTTAACGAGCGCACACACTTAATTGGCCGCGATTTATGTTTTGCACTTTTCTGGCTCCAACTCATACTCATACTCATACTCATACCCGTACTCATATTCGCATTCACATTCACATTCACATTCCCATAAACATATTCATTTTGCACTATTCACTAGATGCGTTTCGTTATTGTTGCTGCCAAGTGTAATCAAGTGACACTAAAGAACTCTCGAATCTCTCGAATCTTCTTGCCGCTTTGACAACTATTACCATAACAAATCAGCGCCTGTCTCTGACAGGGCCAATTGAACCAAACCGCACGGGCCAACAACAACAACAACTATAACAACAACGACAACAGCGGACATGGCAAGAAGGAAAAAAATACAACAACAAGTAAGAAAGGTTCTCTTAGATACGCCGAAGTTTTGATGCCCTTGCAGAGTCCTTTTTATTCCAATTTCAACTGATTGTTCCGATACGAGACAATACCAAGAATACAATTCTAGCAGGGTGATTGTAAAATTTCCAAAAACAAGTTTTAAAATTTGTCATCCTACATCTCAAGTTTCATTCGTTCGTTTCTATGGTAGCTATAGTACATATTTGATACAGAAGTCCGATTTAAAGCAAACTTTATCATATTTGTCGGATTGGTTGAGATATCTGAAGAAACAATATAATTTTTTTATACAACTGATAATTCTACTGATAATTCCTATGGCAGCTATATATATTAAAGTAAACCGATTTGAGCCAAATTTAGTTAAAAAATAGAAGACTATACTAAATATACGGTCTGTGAGATTGTTTGAGATAAGTATCTAAAAGAAAACTACAAAGTTTTTTATACTAAAGTTGAATTTTCAACCAATCATTCCTATGGCAGCTACATATATGATATAGTGAACTGATTTAAACCAAATTTAGCCAGAATGTAGAAAAAACTAAGAAAGTTCACAATCAGTAAAATTGGCTAAAATTGTACCCCAATAAACTTTAAAGTTTTGCATACTAAAGCTGGATTTTCAACCAATCATTCCTATGGCAGCTATATGATATAGAAAATAAATTTTAATCCAATTTAGCCAAAATGTAAAAACACTTATGAAAATATGAGATTGGCAGACATAGCTTGATTAACTACAAAGTGTTTCATACTAAAGTTGGATTATTCCTATGGCAGCTATATGATATGGTAAACTGATTTAAACCAAATTTAGTTAGAATATAGAAGACTATGCCTACTGTCTGTTAGATTGGTTAACTCAAGAACTCAAGAAACAAAAAGTTTTTTATGCTAAGGACTGATTTTCAACCAATCGTTTATAGGAAAGCTATATGATATAGTGATCCGATCCCTTTGATATATACTACCTGCTGAAAAAACTCCAATCTGTAATAAGTTTTTACTTGATTCATAGTTTCAAATCTAAGAGAGTACTTTGCATAGAAACAGACGGATAGTCATGGTTATATGGACTATATATGGTTATATCGGCATATATATATATATAGTTTATGGGAACTGCTACGCCTGCATAAATGAGTTGCAAATTTTGGCACAGAATTTTAAAACTCTCTGCAAGGGTATCAAAATATTTACACGGCCAAACTGGCGATTGAACGAGGAGAAGAAACTGCTGGTAGGGGGAAGGGGTGGTGGAAGGGGGCAGGAGTGAAGGGGGTACAAAGCCAAACAGTCACTGTGGCCGTAACGGTAACCGTCAGCAGCGTCGCCAAACAATTCGCGCAGCACGAAGGACGAGGAAGGAGGCGAGGAAAGAGGCAGGAAAGCGGCAGGAAAACGGAGCAGGGAGGCAGGGAAAAGCAGCAGGAAAAAAGGAGGTAGTGGGTAGGAGACAGGATGAGGTGTAGGGCGACAGGAGCTGGAGGAGCCACGTTCATGGGCCGTGTGCCGAAGCCTCGGCTTATCCTTGTGTCTGTCTGTCTGTCTGTATGCTCCGCTTTTTATGCCACAGTCGTAAATTCCAATTATCGACGAAGTCGAGACACGGCAAAGCAGAAAAGCAGCCAACAGCCTTTTTAGCCAGGCCAAGACTGGAGCTGGCTAAAAGCCGGCTTCGATGCCGCACTGAACAGAAGCGATTTTCAAAGTCAGTCGGCAAAAGTTGTTGTTGTTGTCGTTGTTTTATTAATATATTTAAATTTTCTTTATCCTTTATTTGGTTTGTTGTCGTCGTTTCATTTAAAATTGAATTTTTATTTTGGTTAATCCTTTGGCTTTGTTTAAACAATTCTCGCTGGCACTGTTTGAGCATAGTTGGCACTTTGAAAACACACACATTTCCTGCTCATTTATAATATTAATATTTTATTAATATTAATTTTAATGCATTCTGAACAACATTTATTATTACATTTTTATTGGGGCTTTTGTTGTTGTTAGGCACTTCAAAGTGAAGTCACAAAAATATCTTTACAGTTGCCACAAATTCACACACACACACACACAGTCACGCGCGTATCTCTGTGTGTGTGTATCGTTGGGAGTGTGTGTGTGTGTGTATTGGTGTGTGTGTGTGTGCGACGCTTTAAACGGATAAACTAAAGCAAACGCATTTCAGCTACATTTCAACGTTGTGAATACATTCAATTTCACGATTCACATTCACGGCGTTATTCACAGTGTCCGTTAGCAACATGTGTACCGTTATAGCCTCGCGTATCTACTGGATACACGACTCAACTTCAACATCGCACTCGTCTCGTTCGCTCGACGTCGTCGTCGTCGTCGTCGTCGTCTGCTGCGGCAGTCGCGTTTTCTCCCCCGCCTCCCCACACCGCCAATGCTTTGATTTTTCGAAATTCGAAGTTCTGCTCTCTCTTGAACCGAAAGAGAGCCACAGAGCGCGAGAGAGAGCGCACACTGAATGCTGAAAGGCAGCCGAAGAGCGCAGGGATTTCGAGTGTGAAATGTGTGTTAAATTTGGAGATGGATTTTGGCGGGCAAATCAAAGAACTATGAAAAGATGCTGTTTTTTTTTTAATAAAGAATACATATTAAATACATGTGGAACTTAAATTGTTTTTAAATAAAACTCTTTCTCACTTGCTACTTCCAGTTCGCATCTGAGATACATTAGCACTTGACAGCTACTTGAGACACTTTTTAGACAATCACTTTTTGATAACATGAGACAATTTGAAGCACTTGAGTATTCATTTAAATCTAATAGATACACTTGCATGCATATTGTGAATTTTTAAATTAAATATGTATCTGGCGGATATATTTAAAATAAATAGTTATATCAGTGTCACAGGGCATATTAATCATAGAATATTACTCGAACTTTTATACTTTACTAATGAATTTTTAACATTTCAGTTTCTTATTTAAATTTCATATCATTTATCATTTAAACGTTAACATATAATTCAAGTGGCTGATTTAATTTAGTTATACATCACTTAGATAAAAATAAAAAACAGTAAAATTAACATTTGCAAGCAACAAATACGAAAAACGCTGATTGCAATTTCTGCAATAACTTCGGCTTTATAAGTAGTAATAGTAACATAATCGTATTCCCAAATGTGCTCTTCTGTTAAATGCTCCAAGAACTGTTGTGATTTTTCGAATTTTTAAATGAGAGAGAAACCAATTCGAACAGCCGCAAACATAACAGAGACAAAGAGAAAATTGAGACGAAACTTGGCGATATTCGAATACTTAACAGTTGTCGAATATCGTAAGGACGATAACAGACTGTTAGTGCGCTGTTAAAGAGAAGTACACAAGTTAGCAATTATTTATTTATTGTTGTTTATTGTTAAATTCGAATGTTTAACAATTGTGGAGATAGAAAAAAATTAGGAATTATTTTATATTTAATAATATATTTTGAGTTAAATGCGATAGTACAATATTATATATATTATATTTAAGTTATCAAAGCTTTTCTCAAAAAATTAAGTTCCATTTTTATTGTAGGTCTAATAAAATTGTAACTGACAGACTTTAATTGAGAACTTAACTAGACTTTGAAAAAATCGAGATATAATTTATATTTAGAAATTAATAGACTAATATCTTCAAAAATAGAAATGGTCTGTATATATTAAGTTCATAGACAATAAATAATCAAAATATTATATCTCTAAAACTTTCATGGAGACAAATTTCTTTTTTAATTTTCTTTCAATAGAGAGTTGCATTAAGTTGAAATTAATCAATGGATTTCCAGCTATAACTCTCCATATCTGCAGATCCTCTGACTGTGGCATCCATCAATAAAGTGAGCCATGTGAGTAAATACGAATAGATACTTCAGCTTGTGAAGTTGATATTCATATTCATATTGTTTTTTAGGTTTTTTGTTGTCTTTGCTGTTTTTCATTTTGGCCAAGAAAATAATTCTGTTTAATGCCAGAGAACGGAGAACAGGGAACAGGGAACAGGGAACAGATGGTATTCCTCATGTGTGGCTTTGTTGTGCCTGATAAAGTGATTGATGTGCCATATTCGATATGGAAAGGAAGTACTAAAGATTGAATCTACAAACGTGTGTATCTTTTGCTATGAACTGTCTGAAGATTGAACGAGATGTGGGGGAGGCCACCCAAATATATATATGTGTGTGTATATGTGTGTATAAAAGTGCAATCACCTGGTCTACAATCGAATCGAAGAATCGTGTGCATTAAATCGTTATCGTAACATATACAAATTAATGCAAACAAATACACGAGTGCTTCTACACTCAGAGAAAATATGCCTTACTAAAATAAAGCATGTCCAATATTAATTAATGGTTTTTAAATTTTTTTAATTTAATAAATTTGTATATTTCAAGATTAAAACGAATTTTAATATGCGAATGTTTTGAAATAGAAACAAGAAGATTTTGGAAGAAGTACCAGATTTTTGTGAACGTAAGCTAGTAAGATCCGATCTATCAGATCAAAGTTAATCGCAGATTTTAAGATTTGCGCCACTTGAATTAAGATTTGTGTTCATAGTTTTGGAAGTTCCTCAGCTCAGTCTGATTTGGAGATCGTTTCTAATTGAATGTTCCCTGTTTACATACGGAAATCTTGAGTTTTTCCTGAGTGTAGATATTGTAATTCTTCTTATTCTCATTCTCCATCTTCTTCTGCTTTGTTGTCAATAGTTACGACTTTCTGATGTGCCACGAAATGCTAAACAGATCAAAAGCACGAAAGGAATGAGGTGTGAGAATTCTCAAGTGATTCCCCGATTCCCAATTCGATTCCCCAAATGCAGCTTTTAATTTGGGACTCGACAGCACTCGGGGATTTGTGGTTTATTTTTGGTTGGTGGTGGGGGACAGGAGGCATCTCATAAAGTAGCTGTGGTCATAGCATCATCAATAAATATTCTTCGACTTCTTTCAATAATAAAAAAACAACAAAAGTGGAAGAGGCACAAGAGGAACGCCAAGCAAATTAGCTGGAAAAAAGAAACACGGAAAAAATGTTTAGAATCGAGAGAAATTACGGGCAATGTAAAAATAGCAAAGTCAATGGCATAAGTATGTAAACAAAATGCACTCTGGCTCTAGCTGTAAATGTATCTGTATCTGCAACTGCAACTGCAACTGCAACTCCACAATGCAGATGCATCTGCTGTTGAGGGAAACTTGAAACGTTCTGATCGCGTGCCCAGAAGAATAAGAAGACTAAGAAGAACAGAAGAACAACAGAGCGTAAAGCGGCAATTTTCCTAGAAACCCATTGTTATACCCTTGCACAGAGTGTTATCAATTTGTGACTCGATATGTAAATCGTTAAATGAAGAAGAATTCATAAAAATTTGAGTTTCGGAAGAAAAGAGTTGTATGAAGAATACAATGAAAACACAATTTTAAAATATTTGACACATTTAACCAAGTTAATTAAAAGTTCTTCAGAAAAATAAAATATTTTATCTTGAGCGAACAAAATAAAAATCATAAGTAATGATTATTTGTGAGTTTTATTTTTTCGCTCAAATTAAATCATTATCATTATTTTTATGTATATGGGTATTTCCAGGATCGCGAACGCGACATTTGTACGACTTTAAATGAAAAAAAAAATGACAAAAATTGACATTTCCAAAACTGTTTTCTCACGTGTTTAATGCATTTTATCAACTCTATTCTTATGATAAAAGAAAATCTTTGAAGACTTGTCGTTTTTTAATTATTTATAGAAAACAATGCATCGCGAACGCGACGAAAAATGGAAGTCATTTTTGACTTCATCTTGACAAATGCGAAAGTCTGCGAAATGTGGCGAGTAATTTGGAAGAAAATACTCTCAAAATATAATAAAATAATGTAGTTTTCCATTTTAGAAATAATTTTGATATGTAACTACCGTTTTATATATTTTACAAGTTTTCTTAGTAATTTGTAACGTGACATCGCGAACGTGACAAGATTTCCACCTAGTTTTTCCAAGAGTTTGTTCATCAAATTTTATTCTATATTCCGATATATAGCTCTTAGAACTTGTTTTAAATTAAACTTTCAATATTTTTCTATATATTAAAATGGTTTATGTTACAATCTTACTCCCTGACTTAGTGTAATCGTTAAAATGCAAACGGTCCATTTTGAAAATCAATTTTTAAGAAAATAGGCAAAAATATGGAAAAAGTGAATTTATTCCAATGCAGAATCTATATGTTCCTCCTATTGAATTTCTTTTAGCGTATATTGCTTAAATAAATAACTTGAATACATTTTTGGAAGAAAATATCAGAAGATGTGAATTTTAAATCAATTTTACGTTTTTTGGCAAGGTGGACCTTTTTCTGGAAATGCCCATATGCATGTATTCTAGTCATTGATTATTTGATGTGAAATAATTTCAATAATCATTTACTTTGAACTTATTCAAAACTTATTCTGATTAATCCCAGACAATTAATTCTCTAGCGTATTCTGATCAAATTTCTTTAAATTTAAATGATTTTTTTACTAAATCTGTCACAGAAAAGTTTATTCGATTAATGGATTTATTATTAAAAGATCTTGTTATCAGCTAGTTCAAGTTTTAATCAGCTAAAATCAAATGAAATCCGATATAGGAATAAACTAACAGAGTATTTAATATGCGATATGCCGCAAACAGTCATAATTTAATGTTGCTAATGAGATTCATTAGCATTTCGTACACTACTTTGTATGAAGATACATATGTATCTTATGGTTGTATGTGTGAGTGTGTGTGTGTGTATCTATGCAAAATTGATGCTGCTGTTGGTTAAGAGTTAATTTCAACATGCGTTACATGTGTTTCTTTCAGCTCCAACATTTATTATGGTCAACACATCGAAAGGAGTGTCTCTATTTCAGATTCAGTTTCAGATTCAGATTCGAATCGAAATTGGAATTCGTATCTGAATCTGAAGTGTGGACAATTTGCATACGGTTCATGTTTTTTAAGGGGGCTTTTTAACGAATTGCTTGTCAAACACAACAATTAATAGCAGCTGACTGTCAAATTAGATGGAACAACATCATCATCATCATCATCATCATCATTGTCAAGCGTCTGATGACTTAATGACAACTTCCTAATAAAAGCTGCTGCTGAAGAATATTCGAACAAATTTATTAAATTTACAATGGGCTTTTGAGATATGTTAAGCTCGATTATTTGGCCATAAAGATTTGCATGTGAATGGGAGAATGGGAGAATGTCTAATGTTTAGCAATAAATGCCGTGAGTTGGCCCATTAAGGTTCGTTTCGTTTATTACTTGGAGAACGGCTAAAAAGAAGAAGATGATAGACAATGTATGGGCCATGTTTGTGCTGTGGGTGACTCGCCAAATGTCTATAAATCGATTAATGTATCTCACAGATACAGATACAGATACATTCATGCTTACCAATATATGATAGCCACGTGCTTAATACGTGCTTAAATGTTAACATTTCAATTTGCAATTTGGACTCACTGTCTATCTGTTTGTCTGTCTGTCTGTCGATTTGCCTCTGCACTGAGAGAAAAACGACATACTTACTTGCTAAATCTACCACAGAAATATTTACATTTCGGACATAAGATATCATAAAAAATTAAATAAATCTAAAAAATTTATTAAATAAAAAAATAAAAATACCAAAATATACTAATAAACTTAAATTTTCGAACTTTAGAAAATCATAAAAATTATTTAAAAATATATTTTTTGAATACATTGCTCAAAATTATAGCAAATACCAAAAAATACCAAAAAATAAAAAATACCCAAATACTATACCACTAAAATACTTACATTTTTGAATATTAGAAATCTTGAAAAACAATTAAATAAAATAAATATTAAAATTAATTGAATTTAAAAAAGTATAAAAATTTCAAAAAGTTACAAAAATCTAACGAAATACCAAAAAAATACAATAATACCAAAAAATACCAACAAATTTCAATAAAAAAAAGTATAAAAATAGCAAAAATATACAAAAATCTAATGAAATACCAATAAATATCAGAAACTATCTTAAATAGCACAAATACCAACAGCTTAAACATAAGTTTATGACATAAATATTGACTAATTACTTGATTTTTTCGCTCAGTGTGTGCCATGGGACTGACTGTTGTGGGTCTGACTGTCCGTCCGTCTGTCTGTCCGTCTGTTTGCCCTTCTACAAGTATCTGATGGTCTGTCTGCACGTTACGCACTTGCCACGCCCAGCGTGCTAAAATGTTTTCCAAACATGCAAAGATCATTTGCACACTCACACACACGCACACTAACACACACACACACTAACACACACAAAGTGAACCAGAACAAACCCTTTGACATGTTTCTGGCGCTGCTCCTATGAAGTTCCCAACAGACAGATACATTTGTATGCAGATACATAGATACGCAGATACATTATACATATGTTTAATCAGAATTCAAAGGCACGCATTATTGAAAAAGCCCAAAAGAGAGACAAAAACAGAGAAGAAGAAAAAAACCAAACAAAATACATCGCGCTGTTGGCCATATACGAGAACCGGGCTCATATGTGTATCCGTATCCGTATCCGCAGCCCAGATAAGATACTTTATTGACATTGCGTGTCTAAACACTTTACCGCTATGTTAGTTGTTGTTGTTGTTGTTTTTGATTGTGATTGTGCGCTTTAAGCTGATTTGCATACCCATAATTCTTAATTCAGTGAGGTGTGCGTGTGTATTATGTTTATGTCTACCACGGGCATCGCAGATACAGATACAGATACATTTGTATCTTTCTATTTCCATCTGTACGGAAAAATAACACAATTTTAATCAGAAAACACTAGTTAGTCGGAATTGGTTCTTGTGGCTGGGGCAATAACTCAATCAAGGCCGTATCGATGCCGTGCTGACTTCAAATTAACCGGTTCAGAAACGGTTCACTGCGTTCAAGTGTCGAGAAGATCGAATTTAACATTTTTATACCTAGATGTGAATGAGACTTTTTAAAGAAAACTGAACAAATCTTTGTATTTTTGATAGAATTGATTCTTTGTTTCAAACTTATCAGTTATCGGTTTTTGAAATAAAAACGTTATTCTATTCTGGGAAAAAATTCGAAATGTATAGCTACTGGATCTGCAGTCCAGAGTCTTTCCAGACCTAAAATGTTTTTACATTAAGTCGGATGTTATTTTCATACATTCAAATAACTAAATTCAGTTAAATAATTTATAATTTAAAAGTTATCAATTTTGGTTAAAAAATTCAAATATTAATAGCTCAATTTTTAAGTAAATTGGATTGGGTTTGATAAACATAATCAAATTCACATAATTAAATTTAAATAATAGTTCAATTAGAATTTGAAGAAATATAATTCTTAATTTTAAAAATATTGCAGCAATAAATTAATTTTTAGATATATCATAAACAGTTTTGAATAAAAAATGTGTTCACATATGCATACAAAACAAATTAGTTGGCTTAAAAGAAATGTATCTTTGAGATACATCTGTGTGACGTCTGCAAGAGACAAGTGGCTGAGAATGTGAATGTGAATGTAAATGAGAAAGTGGATGAGGCCTTGTCACCTTGTTGCGGTCGCCCCAAATCATTAATTTCACAAAACGTGACTTTTTTGCCATATTTTGAATTCTAATTTCCACTCATTAGACGTTGGACGTTAGACGGTGGCAGGCACTGTATTCTGTGGCGTATTCTAAACATAACTTCAAAAAGGTGCAGACTGCACTTGTGACACGTTTCGTAATCTCTTTTGCCTTTTTCGCATTTTCCATAAGCAGGCGATGCACACACACACACACACACACACACACACACACACACACTCAACAAGACTGTGAAGATGCCGCACATCCAGCATCCAACAGATACAGATACAAATATAGAGATGCTTACGCTAACTTGTAACTATGAAGTGGAAGGGGTTAGTGTAGGCCAAAAGGGGTAGTGAGAGGGGAAAGGGGAGGGAAAGGGTGTGGCAGGTGGGACAGGTGTATTACAAGCTCAAGTACAAGCTATTTCCGCAACGGAAGGCAACACATTTGAGTTTAGCTTTTGTGCCGAGCTCGAGTCTAATTAAAATAAGCATCAGCGCTAGAAAAGGTCGACAGCAGATACTGTTTGTACCCACTGTATACGTGTGTATGTGTACACTGGCATAAAAAACTATGTGAAATTTAAACAATTTTCATTTTAATTTATATCAAAAAATAAAAGTATTTTTTCGATTAAATATATAATTACATGTTTAAATAAAATAATAAATCTTTTACTTTTTAAATGTTTCATAATTTATGTAAATTACTTTTAAATATTAAACATTAGGAACACTTGCAGAAAAAACTGTGTAAAATTTAAATATTTTACATTTTTATTTAAATAAAAAAAAATATATAAATAAATACATAAATATAATTTCCAATAAATATAAAATATCAACATGTTTAGAATAAATAACAAGTCTTTTGCTTTTTAAGCGCTTCATAGTTGAAATAAATTATTTTTAAATATTAAATTTTAGGACTTCAAGAAAGATTGTGTAAACTTAAATTGTTAAGTGTGTACACTTGAATTAGAAATCAAATTAGAAATCGCAATTAATATAAAATATCAACATATTTAAAAAGGATATTAAGCATTATGATTTGAAAATGTTTTATATAAAATATTTTAATAATCAATTTAAATTTAATTTAATAAATTTTAATAATAAAATAGACTTAAATCAAAAATTAAATTGTTAGTTTAATTTAAAAAAAAAAAAATATATATATATTTTCACAGTTAATTTGATCACAATTTAATAAGGATTTTGAAATTCCTAAAACTAAAGTAAATTGTCATAATAAATAGTATCAAAAATATTTATTGATTGTTTCTCAAGGATAGATTTGAATAATATAAAAAAAGAAATTAAAAAAACAATAATTGATTTATTTTAGATTATATTTAAACGGAACACTTGTTTAAATAAAATGTAAAATATTTTAATTTATCTGAAAATATATTTAAATGTAAATAGATTAAAATATGACTGTCTTGTTTTATACTGTGCAAATTTCTCTCTCTCTCTCTCTCTCTCTCTCACTCTGTGTGTGTGTGCGTGTGTGTGCGTGGGTGGCAAGGATTTGGCAGTGAGGTTGCAGGTTGTAGTTGCAGTTGCAGGTTGCAAACACGTTGCATAATTGGCCATTTTCAGTGTGCAGTTGCCGCACATCATCCTCAATCTTAATTAACAAATATACAAGAAATGAAATAAAATGTAAAGTCCATGGCTGAGAAATAAGTGAGGGACGAACTCAGATGACTCTGATGGAGATGGAGACTGTGACTGTGACTGTGACTCCGAATCCAACTTCAGTGTTAACTTCAACTCCAACTCCAACTGCGACTGCGACTGCGACATAAAATGCAATTTACGACTTGTCATAAAGGGAAGAAGCGAAAAAAGCAGAAGAGAGAAGCCCATTCATATAGTAAATCATTTTTTATGTAGACGCCGCTAAACGAGATGCGAGCTACGAGTAGCTCCGACATCCGCAAATAAGCCCTGCTTCTCGGCCACGCCACATAAAATCCTTTAGCACCTTTAAAATGGCCAAAGCCAAAGGCCAAAGCCAAAGGGCCAAAAAGACAAACAGACAGACAGACAGACAGAAGGACAGACAGACGAATTTGACTGCTAAACAGCGAAATTTACACAATCAACAAATGACATAAAATTGTTCGCTGAACGACACAAAATGAGTAATAATGCGCCAGTCGGGTATGCTCGACTTGACAATACTCTGTAAGCACTTTTGAGATACAATCCAAGCAATCTTGAATACAGAATAGATATGTAAGGATATTTCTAAGTGAAAAAAAGTGCTACAAGTGATGAAAACGGGTGTGCTCGACTTGAGGATACCCTGTAAGCCCTTTTCCGATAGAACTCTAACACACTTGGAAACGGAATAGATTTGTTAAGATATATTTAAATCGAAAAAAGCAATACAAGTGAAGAAAGCGAGTGTGCTAGACTTATAGATACCCTGTACTCACTTTTGAAATACAACTCTAACACACTTGTAATAATATTAAATAAGTTCTGACTTATTTGAGTAATAATCAAAATATCCAATTTTGTGACGAATAATATTAAGTTTTATGCATACATTATTTAAAAAAAAAATTTTTGCCCTCGGCACATTGCGCTAATATCTTCATACCTAATAAACATTACATTTTTGCGCAGTGCCGAGTGACAACATTTTTTTTTAAATAATGTATGCATAAAACTTAATATTATTCGTCACAAAATTGGATATCAGAAATTTTGGGGCAAGAAAATGTTTTCGTCACTAGACTTTTACCTCGTAAAGAGGTTTTTTTTATGGGATATCAGAAATTTTTGAATAAGACATTAGATATTTTGAAAACTTCAATATTTTTTGACAGTATAACTTGTCAGCCTTGTTTATTTTTTGTACAGCAAAAACAAACAGTCTGGCAACACTGGTTCGTTTTACGAATCGCAAAATCTATCAGCACTCTCAAACTCTGGCTGCTATGACACTTTGTTGCTGCTGCCCTATTAAAATTCAAAGTAAAACGTATATCTTCAGTTAATAAGTTATATCTTCCAAACCTATCGATACATTTTTTTGTGTCATATATCAAAAAACGCGAAATTTTACAAACTAAAATATATTGAAAATTAAAAAAAATCGTTAGCGGCGTTTTCTCAAAAACCGAAAAAATGTGGCGAAAAATACCTTATTTCACCTGTAGCAATTTACCTGTGCTCTTAAGCAAAAAAGTGTACAGCTATGCTTAAAAGCCCTTCGAACTACCTTTTCAACGATATATATATCACATCTGTAGCTTCTATCGTTTCAATTTCAGCGGTTTTTAGCGATTTCCCGCTAAACTAGCGATTTTTCGAAAAAGTCGTAGAACAAACGTTTCTAGATTTTTGAGCGGGAACAAGTCCTCATTCAAACTTTTAAGCTAAAGCATAATATCCAGTTGTTGAAAATATTTTGGCCGCTCAAAATGTTCGATGTTTTGATGTCGGACCTTACAGAATTCAGTGTGATAGCATAATACCAAAAATCACTAAAAAGTTGAGAGATTGTTGGTCTTATGCTGCTGTGGTCACACTGTTCGTCAGCTGTGAACAACAAACAAATAAATAACATTGAGCACAAAAATAAAGAGAAAATAGACAAAATGGACAGGATAAGAGAAGTAGCAGCGACTAATACCCTAATTATTAAATTAACAATTATTAATTATAAAAATCCCATCAAAATGTTTTTTTTTCGGTCAAATCCCACAATATTGACCTCTGTTGCTCCTCTTCAATAAGTCTAATTCGCTCTTTGTGTTCCAAGATCTCAATTTGACTCTTATTTTGCTGCTTGTTGGTCGCCATTGCTGCTCAAAATGATTTTGACTAGTCGAAACACTGAACGAATCGATGTTTTGAAAGGTAAAAAAAAAAGCTGCCAGCTGTCATTAAACAGTGTTGTAAAACACCCGAAAATTTTCTGAGCTGCCCAAATTTAGGTACTGGATACAAGGGTTTAGAAATAGCCTTACAAAATAATTTCGAGCCAGTTTGCAACCCTTTTTTTTATATGGAGTTGACACCTTTCAAACTGAATTTTCAACAACTGGATACTATGCTTAAATCATCGCTTTGATACAAACAAACAAACAAACAAACAAACAAACAGACTGACTTTTCATCTCATTTTCGGAAGGCCCCTAAATATTTCAAGATTAATTATCTTTTGAACCATTAGTCAGATTTTGATGATCGAGGTGTCATTCGACGCGTATTTTCAATTAGAATAATAAAAAATTCAAAAACAATTCAAAAAAGCTCCAACGGCCCCATTAGCTCCAATCATCAAAATTTTTCCCCTCCCACTTTCACCTGTTTTTCTCACGAACCAGGTGAGTTTCCAAAAGTCTTAGTATGCACATTTGTAAGTCAAATTGATACCTTTCGATCGGTATATAGCTTGACCTGATCGGACAGTCATAGCAAATTTTCCATTTTTCCTGTGTATATATGCTAGTCGCCTTCGCACCCTTCGTGCTGCTTTCGTCACTAGCGCGGACTGCCGTCCGCAGTGATAACAGTTGCTAAACGCGGGTATGCTCTACCTTAAGATACCCTGTAGTCGCTTTTTTGAGTCTTATCAGCTCACAAATGCACTTAAAATTAGACTAGATACATGTGATTTACAATAATTCATTTATAAAGAAAATAATATAAGGTTTCCCAAAATAAATAAATACAAAATATGCTGAAATCGGGAGTGCTCAACTTGGTATAAAATTTGTAGATGTGCATAACATTGATTAATTATACGTTTTATGAGAAGGAAATTCACAATTTCAGAAAAAAACCAACTCATAAATCAACTTAACGCATCTAAAAAAAAGAACATAGCAATTTAAGCCCTTTTAAGATAAATTCAAAAATAAATATATGTCTAGATATTCACCTAGCTATAATACCTTGTATGTGCAGAGTATAAAATAGAAAGAGCGAGAGAGCGACAGCAGAAATATAAATTGCATGACAAATTCCTGTCGTTGGAGGGTCGAAGTCGATGTGAAAGTCGAAGAAATGATGGACGATGATTATATGAGACACACACACACATATAAATATATACCTGCTTATAGCCTTATATCCTTATGCAGGACCACAGCGAGAGAGAACAATTTAAGTCCACAAATTCCAGCATGTGGAGCAATAATAATAATTTTATTGTTTTAACAAAGGTAACAAACAGAAAAGTTATTTCAGCCACAGCTGAGCGGCTTTTAAAAACAAATCGCAAGGCAACTCTGGCTCCCTCCGAGGATAACCGGGACAGCCAGGACAGCCAGGACAACGGGACATCGGGACATCGGGACAACCAGGACATCGGCATCGCCAGTGCCAAACAAGGATAAGCGCCAGGCCAAGCGTAAAGATACATATACACTGAACAAAATAGTCGGGCGTTGTGGGTAAAAATCAATTTCCGAGCAGTGTTGACAGCTCGTTAAGTTTGGAATTTCTTCAATCGAGTACAAAGCTCTTGATTCAAGTGCAATTTTTTAATATGTTCGCAAAATTGTTGATTATTATTTTTTATTATTATTATTACTTTTTTTTAGTAAAATCGTATTTTTAAGAATTTTTAGCTATTTTAACAATAATATCCTCTATACATACATAAAAAAAAATGCTGAAATCAAGAATTTTAAACTTGAATTTTAGTATGTATTTTTTTTTTCAGTGTACATATATTTATACATATAAAAAAAGAGGTTTTTCGTCTTCCGAAAATGCGCCGTTGCAAAGGTGTGCACGGTACGCAAACCAACCAATACTCCCCATCCCTCCCTCTTTCAATCTCCCCTCCCCCTTCCCCTCCCACTCCTTCCGTCTTATACACCCTCACACACACACACACACACTTATACACACTCGCATAAAACTTGAAGAAGAAACAAATAAAAATGGCGAAATAAAGCAGGAATAAGATCTGTAGCGAAAATATTTTTATTGCCTTTTTGGCAACACACAAAAGCTACGTGGGTGTGTGGTGTGTGAGTGTATCTGTATGTGTGTGTATCTGTATCTGTGTGTGTTTCCTTGTTTGTTTGTGCATCGCTTTTGCTGTGTATTGGGGAAGAAGGGAAAGATGTACGTACGAATAACCCAACATAATTTACGCGCCCATAATTTGTCATAAAAATCTTCCAGTAATAATTTAATGTTGAAATGCAAATTTTTAATATATTTTTTTATACCCTGTAGGCAAAAGTCAATAAAGTATATAATATGTATGCAGCTTAAGCAAAGTAAATCCTACAAAAACATAAATCTGCAAAGTGTCATGTAAATATTCAATTAACGATTTAAAATTTACATTTACAATAAAAACTAAATGTTCAAAAAATTTCTTCTCTATACAATTTTATGTAATTTTTAGCGCTTTCAAAAACATGTTTTTAGTTTACATTTGTGGCTTGTTTAGTTTATATTAAATGCAATGTAGAAAAATGTGTAAAAAGCTTAAAAATTAAATTATAATATTTGTAAAATTAGCCTTTTATTAAAAACAATCTTTTTGCTTCAAAAGTTATTTTTAATTCTTCTTTTATTGTACAATAACCTGTCTTAAATTAAAAAATGCGTAGATACTTCATTTTATATATTATTATTTATTATATACAAGAAATTTATATATTTATTTATTTATTTTTATGTGTATATATTAAAATTTAAGATATAAGTTGATATATTTAAAGCTTCTTTTATTCGGCCCTAAAAAACAATTCAATTAACTGCTGTAACTACAATATCTATAAATTCTCTTCAACCAAAAAACTCCAATTTATAATATATGTAGGTAAATATAGATATATATTTCTTAAGTCTTAAATACTCGTATTTACAGGATATTTATTACACTTTCCATTCTTAGCCCCAAAATATGTGTTTGTTTGGCCTATAAATTAGTGCGAAGACATATTTTATATCTATACCTTACAGCTGGGAAAAATACGAGCATGGCAAACGAGTATGAGTTTGAATATGAATAAGAGTATGAATAAGAGTATGAGTATAGCTCAGATGCACATCTTTAGTGGCATTGTTCTAAAGCCGATGTAATTGAGTGTAAGCAGTTAAATCTGGAATCTTTCATTAGTTCAACTAGACTAGAATTTTTGGCAAATGGGAAAAGCCCAAAGAAATGTTGATAATTTTGGGGTCAACTTTTGAAATTGGGTTGGCTTACATTTCAGATGAAATATATGTCTTTGTTTAAGACAAAGTGCAGTAACTGCTGTCTTACCAATTGCCACACATGATTACGTTGTAAACATTTTATGTACACGAAATGTAGCAAATATTTAAAGAACTTTTTACGAATGATATGTGAGAGGAGGTTTTTATGACTTGACTTGAGTTGAGAATTTCTGTCTTCACTCTGACTCTGCCTCTGACTGTTTAATCTTTATGGCGCCCAACTTTAACAGCAACTCCGCCGTCTCTCTAAATAAAATCCCCTCTTAACTAAATCATAATCATGGCCAACAAATGCTGCGTGTCATTTGAGCGCACACATCATAAAGCAGCAATTAAGACAATGTTTAAATCGTAAGCGTCAAAAGGGCCATAGAAAACTCCTCTCTTGACGCACAATAAACAGTACAACTGACACACAACTGTCATAAAAGTGAAACAGAGCAAATAGAAAGAGATAGAGATAGAAGAAGAGTCTCGCAGTCATTGGCAACGCTGCTAATTGCCTGTCAAAAATTCTATGATGATGAGATAAATGCGTAGAAACCAACATGAAATACACATGGATAGCATTCAATGTAATATTAAAACATTTTCGAAGCAGGTAAGTCTCAGAACTCTCAACTGAAAATACAAATAAAAATAAATATAAACAAATCTGGCTAATATTATCTGGTTTCAATTGCAAAAGCAGCTCGCAAATGTCTGCGATGTTTTTTCTTTGCCTTTCAATCCAATTGAATTTAATCCCCTTGTGCATTCACACTTAAACGTTTATAGCCATAAATATAAATTTTTTAAATGTTTGATGAACCTTATTTTATGCACAATTATGTGGGAACTCATTTAAAATTGCTACAATTTTAGCTTGCTGCTAAACAGCGTGTTAACAACCTGTTAAGATACAATAGCCTGTACAGATATGAATAAAAGGATATATAAGTATTTAAAAACAGGGACCGTAAAATTACATAGAAATGATTATTTAAAGATTTTTAAGGATTTTCTTCAATGAAAATGATTAATCTTGAGCGAAAATATAAAACTCACAAGTAATCATTATTTGTGATTTTTATTTTTTCGATAAAATAAAACTTACTTTTAAAAAAGATTACGTAATCATTTTAAAGATTTGCTTTTGCGTTTTATGGGTCCCCTGGGTTTATTTTAAATACTTTGTGAAAATCCTACACAAAAGCCATGAATTTAAAGTTAATTGATTATTTGAGAGTTTTATTTTTTCGCTCAAATTTAATCATTATCATTATTTTTTTTGTATATATATGTCGGAGATATTGTTGTTACGATAGCTTGAATTGTGCGCCTTACCGATGTTTATCGAATAGTATTGGTGTTATTAATATTACTGTTATTTGAGTGGAATGATATCAGTATTGTGAGAACAGGGTTGTACTGAGTGGGATGACAGTTAGTGTCTTGTCATCGTGCGTGGCTCTCGAAGTTTCGTCCTCTTATGTGAAAATAAGTGAAGGAGAATAGACGTGAGAGACTCGCTTCGCTGCAGTAAAGAAAACCAAGTGTAATGGATCAAGGGAACTCGGCGCCTAAGTCTTCATCGTTAAAGTCCTCGTCGTTATATACAATACATATATGTATTCTAGTCATTGATTTTTTGATGTGAAAAAATTTCAATAATCATTATTTGCGGTCCCTGTTTAAAAATCTATAATAATGTTTAACTGGATTTTTTTTTTAATTTTTAAATTTTTTTAATTTAAAACGAATTTGAAGGTTTTTGATCTATAGTATAAAATTCTCAACAGCTTTTAATTGGCATAACTTTGTGAGAATTCAGTTGAATTATATGTACATATAATATATGTACAAAGTTATGCCAATTAAAAGCTGTTGAGAATTTTATACTATAGATCAAAAACCTTTTACAAGTCAACGTTTCTGTACACTTTGGGATTATTTAAAAAAAAAGTGAAAAGTCTAAGAATAAGACTTAATGTGTTTTTATATGATACAAAAAAAAGTAAAAACTTGATGTTTAAAAATTTTCGAAATGATGTTTTCCTCATAATGACACAGGGCGGAGTAATGCATTGCGCACAATTTTCATGAAAAATTGTTTTTCAAAATTCATAAAATTGCAATTTTAAATAATATTCCGCATTAATATCGGCTCAGTTTTGACAAAGTTATGTGAGATGAAAGTCTCTTGGAGAACCTCTTCCTAGGTCTCTTAACTTTTACAAGCCAAATTTTGTGTCGATTTTGGGATGATTTTTAGAAAAAAATATATTAAAAATTATATTAATTATATATGACACAACAATTTAATTAAAAGTGAAAGCTTGAGATTTAAAAAGTTTGAAAAAACATTTTTTCCGAAATAAGCACAGTGAGGAGTATTGTGTTATTTGGAAAACTTTCATGAGAACAGAAATTTTCAAAAATACTAAATCTCAAATATAATAATTTTAAATCATAACTTTAGTATTCAGTTTAGATTTAAAATTAAAAATTTAAACATAAAGACATTCTGCATCGATATTGGTTGATTTTTCACAAAAGTTTTGCCAGTATTTAAGCCCAAAAAAATCTGCTCAGCATCGATACAAATCAGATACAAGTTTGCCAGTTGAAGTAGTTTTCTGTTTAGATTGCAAGTAAATGAAGGAAATTTGCGGAAAATCTCAACAATTGGCAGAGAGAGACGAGAGAGAGAGAGAGAGAGAGAGAGAGAGAGAGAGAGAGAGAAAGAAACCGCACACATCAAACAGACTTTTGAAAAAGCGGAAACAGAAAATGTCACCTTGAATGAGGAAGTGAAGTACATGTGATAACGATAACGATATGTAGATAGGGGCAGGGGGTAGGCAGTAGTGTGTAGGGGGTAGGAGGTAGGAGGTAGGAGGGGATTGAAGGGAAACGGAAATGACTCTTAGAAGCAGTTGTTGTAGTTGTCGTTGTAGTTGTAGCCAATAGCCGGAATTGAAGCCAAACCATTCAGTGAACTAATGCCGACCTAAGGCAAATATAATTGCATGTGTGGGTCAAAGAGGCAGATGGTGGGGTGGGGTGGGGGCAGGGAAAGTCCTTGTGTTCGAGGACAATGTTGGACGAGGAGACATTTGCATGCAGGCGTCATCTGGTTGGAGGTTTGGGTCTCTGGTTTTTGCGGTAAGCATGTGGCCAAGAGCAGCAGCAGCAGCAGAAAGACAACGGGCCAAAATGTTCGACAATTGTGCTGAGTCCGAGTGTTGCTCACTCTCTCCTTCTCCTTCTCCTTCGCCCTCTCTCTCTCCCACTCTGCCACTCTCTTTAGTGTTGCTGTTATTGCTGCCTTTTGCATACGTGCCCAACAAAAATATTGATTTAAATGAGTTTCAGTTTCGGTTTTCATTTCCTATCGCAAATTCCAACAATCAGCAAATTGTGCTGCTCAATGGACTAGTTTTTTTTTTCTTCTTTTTTTATTTGTTGTTATTGTTGTTGTGTTGTTGTTGGTCCAGCTGAAGCACTTTTAGTGCTTCAACCATCGTTAGATGATTTCCCAGTCAGAATGCATGATAAGCAAAATATTGCACATTGATGATGAGCTCTTATCCCATCCAATCCCAACTTATCCAAATTTCTCCCTCACAAACTTGAGGCAAAACTATCTGAAAGTCTGATTTATGTGAAATGTGCCAAGCCAAAAATATGTTCAGCTGCACTTGAATGTCTGCTCTGGTTACGAGCGTTTTGGCCTGGCTTTGTTTGCCTGTCTAATTATGAGAGTGGGCAGAGAGCAGAGAGCAGAGAGAGGTACAAAAACACATCAATAATATAAACTACAGTTTAAAGTTGATAGTTTTATTGTTTGCCGCATCCCAATGGCCGAATTTTATAGCTCAAATTTCCTTCTTTCACATACATACATGCACTTGGAGAAATCATTTTTTGAAATTTTAATGTTAACATTTTTGTGGATTTAAGTATTTTACGCAATGTCTTAGCTTCAATTTATTGAAATAGTTTATTTAAATAGATTAAATATTAAATATAAAATTAATCAAATGTTTGAATATTTAAATAAATTACATATGAGCATATTCGATAGAAAATAATACAAAAACCCTTTTTTAATTATATGGGCTAATCCGAAAATTTGTAAACCAAGGGCAAAAATCGAAGGTTGTGAAAAAACTGCATGTTTTTTAATAATAGTTGTTTTTTGGAATCATAGAATACATTTTCAGGCTTCGAATTACAAAATCTTAAGGGTTTTACGGTGGTTTGGTTGTTCATGGCCGAGCCCAATCAATTAATTCCTCTTTTTGCCTCTTAATTTCAATAATTCTTGTAAAAAAAAGGGTATTTTCAATGGCCAAAAAAGTGGGCAAAACGGTCGTCAGAGTTTTTTGGGCTTAGCCCATCTTAAACTTTGCATCATTTTCTTTTATTTAAGATAAAAATTGTGTCGAAAAGATATTTAATATATATTA